>JASANE010013768.1:0-75312 GCA_030248225.1 Trileptium ribeirensis
TTCATTTGACTCTTCGGCATGGAAGGAAGCAATCTGTGACTTGCGACAGTAGTTCGACCATGCTGCTGCTGAAGTGCAACGTTTAAATTTACGATAAGCATTTTGTTTTTGCTTAAGGGCACGCCAAGCTTGACCATCGGCCCATACTGGCTTACGACGGAGGGAAGCCGGGATTATTTTGACAAATCTTCGAATACACTCATGGAAAATGTTTAGGAGGCTACGCCACATGCCTGATGCACTTTCTGACGGGATTGTACTAGTAGAGGAAGAAATGTATTCACAAATTACCGACCAAGGAGCCCTTCGCCAGTCGAGGCGTTGTTGACAGTTTTTGTTGTTGAGGTTAGGTGAAGTTCCAAATGCAGTCAACCAAAATTCAACACACAAGTGATCGGAAGCTCCAAGCGGAGGTAAAGTGTCAACCATAAAGATTGCGTTTTCACTATCACAAAAAACTAAGTCAAGAATATGATCGCCGCGAGTGCAAGATTGTACATGTTGATGAAGTCCCGCGCCAACAACAGAGTCCATAAATTTATCATGGCAAGCTGGCCAAAAAAAGTTACACCAGTCGATTTGCGGCATGTTAAAATCGCCACATAAACATATATGAGTAAATTAATAATAGATTAACGTTACTTAATTGTGTCGCCAACCATAGGCCTTTCCTTCACTATACACCGTTTTTCGCTCTGATCCGTAAAGGTCAAGTAAGCAAACCGCCACACTCTTTGCGCTCCAAGAAATAACAATAATATCAGTGGAATTCGTAATTCAGGAAACCCGAGTATTGGTGTTTTCCTTTAGATTCAGCAGTGATAGAAGGGCAGAGTATAAGCTCCTTTTTGTAAATCAAATAGTACAGCCGGCACGAAACTGTGATACGCAATTCTTTGCGAATATGAATAAACGTCAATTTCACAAACATTTGTGAAATTTATGCAAATAAATAGGAAAATAAGTAAATTTTATAAATTTAGGTTTTGAAAACTTGGGGAAACCATATAATAAGTTAAGTGAAAAAGATTAGAAAAAATGGGATTTTACCCCCGGGACCCCTTGGTAATCTTGATGCACGATAAAATATGCTTTATTACTGTAGCTATGTGGTTACTTCTTCACATGTGAAAATGTGAAAAATAAAATAATGTGTAAAATAATTATCTAATACTTGTTAAAATTTAAGCTTTTTCGAGAAATCAACAAACTTTGGGAGAGTTTGCAATATGAATCCTTAAATTCCGCTGTATAATATGTTCAACATAAAGCAAAATGTTAACTAGTTTCCATATCAAATTTTCGAACTGTGAATTTCGGAAATTTAATGACTCAGACACCTGACAATCATTCGGTTTTAAAATTGTCATATTCCAAAAGAAAATATCAAACGTGCCAACATGTACGCAATAACCACTTGATAAATGGGGTTCTTTTGGATGCGTAGAAGTTTTAAATACCAACCGTCTTGTTAAAATTGCTACTATATTGTTCCACTATTTATGCACTTCTGATAGAAATTGTCTCTAGATACTGTTATTTGTCAAAACCGTTCTTGGAATTACTGCCATGTCTATTCCTGAGCAGAAATTCAATTTGAAGCATTTCGGCCGCACTCTGTTGTGGGTACAATATCAGTTCTACGTTCCTAAAAATTTATTTCACGATTGTGGCTATTTTAATTTTGAGCAACAGAAGATGTCACATACTAGGGTTAGATTCCAAGCTACCACTGCAGCCATTAACGATGAATTTCTGAATAATTAATGAGTTGTCTGATCGTTGCTGTTAGCTAGGTTTATGTAAAGTATACAAGTTGCTTAGCGTAACGTTATAATATGCGTGGGCTGTGCATTTTGTTTTGTTTCTTCCTCTTCTTATGTAGTTTGACTGAACATGTGGTGTATGGTTTTCAGGGTTATTATTAGGATGGGTTTGAGTTTGGGGTCATGGACTGTAGAGTTACTGTATTTCACGTAAAAGGATGCATGTTTTTGTAACATTCACATATTTCCCTACTTAATTTATGCACTAGGACCTGTTCTGGCCCTAAGTGATCCCAGCCGCACCACCATTTTTCTCTGCGTGATGCCCGGACAACCCCGACTTCCACGACATCCCGGTGATCTGCGAGACGGCCTAAGGTAATCGCTTAGCGTGGCAGGCTGCCGGTGGGTTTACCAGAGTGTTCGGCCTGGCCCCTATAGTAGCCTACGTATATAGTGGTATGAAGGTCCCCCTAAGGGAGGGTTTACCTTTAGGCCTTCTCACAGATAATAAGTCTGACATGCCTTTTCCTCGTCGGTTTACACTTCCCATAATTTTATCTCAGTCCCACGTGGGTGCAGCATTGCTAGGCTCTTCTTTAGTGAGACTATTTCGGACCTTTGCATGTCTACTGTGTTTACTGGAGCTCTGGGGAGCTGCCCCAGACCCCCTTTTTATTTTATCTAAGTGGTTGTGTAAAGCAGTGGGCGCGAGGCCTCCACTTGCAAGGTTGTTATCGAAAACCTAAACGGGGAATTCGTGAGTGGATTTCTTAGTGTTTTGACAGCGCATAACTGTTCACTCGCTTGCGATAACACTTTATCATTACATACTGTCACTTTCTGGTACGACATAGGCTATAAATCATGAACCGTGGGCAGTGCCCTATACACGATTAAGTCTGACTCAACTCTACTTGAGCAACTAAGATGAATAAATTTATCGCTTGTGAACAACCCTAAACACGTCAGCTATTTACTGATGAACAAACATAAATAGGTACATAAGAAATTAATACATTTTACGATCAAAATTTTTGTACAATCGCACCGCACTGTGAAATGGCAAGTAGTGTCCTGGATCAAATTTCCGTGATTCATCGTGAAATTCACCATGAAAATCCGGAGAGCCTGCGTTCTAGAATTGCCTCAATTGTACTTCGAGCTTGGGAATAGCGAGCTCTTTCGAAATCATGCGCAAGCACCGGGTTAGTAGAGAGCGACACGCGGGCGGGGACTCAGTTGCGATAGTGTCCCCTACACTAACTTTACACGACTTCGGCTCCCGGTGCTCGAGGACGACTCCAATTTTTTCAGATTTCACCGTCTACTGGTGTTCCATGGCCGTTTTATCGTTCTCAGGTCCGCAGTGATTTGTTTCACTGGATTATCCTAGTCCTTAACAAATGATTTTCGCAGGAGAGTAAAATTTTTGGTACCTCAGGCGGTGACAGTTTGTGGAGATTAGCGGCAGACAAAATCATAGTTTTCGAGCAAATGATTGCGTCCTGTCTTCATTCCTCTGTGGCCTAAAAGTTTGTTTCCATACAATCAAAAGCTTGTTGCGGTGTTCCCGAAATTTTCATTACGACTGAAGCCAGCCGCTTGTCATCGTCGCTCTGAAAAACTCCTAAACCCCATCAACTAAGCCACGTTGGAAATTCATCTCCTTGTCAAGGCCACCCAGGGAATTGTTAGAACGGTGGCAGGCGGTCTGTGCCCCAGCGGCGTGCTAGCCTAGCTCGCCTGGGACCACAGAGGCCTTCTATTTTATGCTGAAAATTTACAGGACGCCCGGTTACCGTTGCTGCACGACTTGGGGGACGCCCTTTTAAAAGGGGGGTGTCATCAAACCATTTTCCATGATAAAACTTCCTGAGAGCCGCGATGGTGACCGCTGCTTCCACTTGCGAAATTCACCTAAGATTTCAAAGATAAGCAACTTCCACTCTTTAAACATACCATCATAAAAACCCCCAACACCCGTCGGAGCGACAAGAAACTATCAGAAAACAGTCAGACGAGTGGGGAACCAGTCGAGAATACGGCGGGACGTAATTTTGGCTAGTACTTTTGTCAATTTTAACGTTTTATCGGGGCACGACGTTTACGGACGCACAGAGCATCCTACGGACGCACCCAAACCCGCAAAGGCGGCCCTTTGTGTGATCAAATGATTCCAAAAATTGAGAAAATCAGGCGGGGCTCTCCACCGTGGAGACACGGGAAAAACTCCCTGGGCAAAGCGAAAACCCAGTAAAACACAACAAAATGCAGCATTTAGCCGCCAAATCAAAAAGAATCAAGCCTCGACTGGTCTCGATGCTAGAAAGCGCAGCCTACTTTTATACTCTACTCTAACACCCCTTTTGTCTACTGTCCCTGATAGTCCAAAAAGAATTTTCAAATTTAAACTCGGCACCAACACCCTTTAAGCAAGCACGGGCAGGCATATATATAGAAAAATATAGATGTAGATATGCTCACAAATATGTCGATAAACCCTTAAGTCGTTGTGCACAAACCCTTTTAAAACGACACCAACCAAACGTCCGTGGCGGCAAGCAACACGTAAGAAAACAACGTCGCCGCAACATATCAAAGAAGCGACGTTGACATTTGCTTGGCAGTGGCCGAAAGATGCCAAGAAAGCACCTAAACAACTAAACCTCGCACTGGTCAACACGAGGATTTCGGCACTGATAAAATATATCAGCGCTTCAGGCGCTCGAAATAAATAAAAATTTTGCCAAGGTTTTTATTGTATCTAAAAAACGGAAAGAAATAGGCGGCCGGGGCGGGATCATGTCCAAGCTCTGGCTGGTCGCCTACTGATAAAAAGATAATATTTAATGTAGATCCCCAAGGTGGCCTGTTAGAGGCTGTTTTAGGCGTGATATAAAGATGTCCCCGGAGGTTATTGGAGTCCGGAGCAAGTCGGTAGGGATTTCGGGCCCTGGTTTAGGGTGCAATAGTTAGTATGAGATCCCGTTGGGGTGTAGTGTTCCAAAAATTGGGGAGTTTTATTCGTTTTCGTGGTGAGCCGAAGCTGTAAAATTTGGGGGTTTAAACGTTTGGATGGGGGTCCTTAGGTACGTACAGGTGGGGAATCGGTTGACCCGGATGAGTGACCTTGAAACCTTAGGAAACTCTAATAATGGTTTGGCAGCGCTAGAGCGCCTTATTTGTAAGAAAAATTGGGAATTTGTGACTTTTAAAATTAGGTATTAAAATCAGTTTCTTGTTCCTTATCTCGATTCCTAATCCATTAAACGTCACCACAATGGAAATAAGACAAATTATTTCAACTCCTGTGTGTCAGGACAAGTCTTTCCAAAAGTTTGTACCAGTGAATGAAATTTTCGCGCGTAACTCGAGCTGTCCTGACCCGCAGCGTGCAATACATTATACACAAAACGTTTCACATCATGTTCGGCATGCGCACCGGGATCAGCCTTGGGCCGCGAAATCACCGAATTAGCCCCATGAGCATGAGCGTTTAGAGTTCTGGCCATTGTCCCCGGCCAATCCGGATACGGACCCGTTCCGTTTATAAATACATCATAATTACTGCTTAGGACATGACACCGTTACACATTCCTGTTATTCTGGGATCGACCGTATGCCCATGAGTCAACGTTTCGGTTGTTCCAGTGTAGTGCGAAAATCGTCCCGCGCACCATGGGCCAATGGAGCGTGATCCTCTCAGTACATTGCAGTAACAATACATTTTATGACAACAGTGCATTAGATATACATCAAACAATGCCAGGATCACGCCTCGTCTGCATCCGATCGCCCGTAAGGTTAAAATTTGTTCCCTTTCTGGTAGTATTCTGAATGTAATTAAAATTCCCTAAGAACTCGGACTGTTACAATTTGCCATAAAAAGCGGTATGGTAAATCTATCATTTTTATTCGAAAAAACGGAATTCGGTATACTTAAGAAATTGTTTAAAATTACGGCACCCAATATCATTCAAATATCACCATTTCTAATATTGTCCTTGGGCGTTGATTTCGATCAAATTTGTGGACCTTAGCAAGTTCTATCTGTGATCATTGTAATTCGGAATTTATAATAATTTCCTCAAACGGCAAAATACTTTTACAGTAAGTTTTTTATCAATAATATTTAATATCTGTTGGAGGTTTCATAAATCGGATTTTTTAATTTATGGGTCGTTCAAGATAAGAAGTGCGCAGCGTGTCACACAATTGTCCCGGCAGTTAGGCGAGATTATATTAGACAAGTCCAATGTTACGCCTGACACTAACAGTTTTGTATAAAAAATACATAGCTACACCCTAAAAATTTCACATATGTGAAGCATAGTGTTGGGAGTTTCCTAGTGTTAGGGGTCTACCAAGCTTCCAGGGGTGTTTCCGATCCAAACCCCTCCTAAAATCTCTAAAATTCCTAAAAACCCCTGGTTGTACACCAATTTTTTATTATCCTCAAACGGCAAAATACTTTTACAGTAAGTTTTTTATCAATAATATTTAATATCTGTTGGAGGTTTCATAAATCGGATTTTTTAATTTATGGGTCGTTCAAGATAAGAAGTGCGCAGCGTGTCACACAATTGTCCCGGCAGTCAGGCGAGATTATATTAGACAAGTCCAATGTTACGCCTGACACTAACAGTTTTGTATAAAAAATACATAGCTACACCCTAAAAATTTCACATATGTGAAGCATAGTGTTGGGAGTTTCCTACTGTTAGGGGTCTACCAAGCTTCCAGGGGTGTTTCCGGTCCAAAACCCTCCTAAAACCCCTAAAATTCCTAAAAACCCCTGGTTGTACACCAATTTTTTATTATATCCCTCCCTCCCTTCACCCTTGCGTTTTCTTTCCTTTTTGTTCTCTTTTGTTTCAATTAATGCTAATTTGCATAATTAGCATTAATTACATAATTTAGCTAACATTTGTTAGCATTATTTGTGTTTTATTTAATCAGTATGGATAAGCTGAGGTTGAATTTAGGGAACATCAGCAGCTAAATAGAGCCTTTGTTATTGCTATTATCATCAGCACGACTAGTTTTCAATTTTACTTCTGTTGTTAGGGGGCTACCAGGGGGTTTACGGTCCAAACCCGTCCAAAATCCCCAAAATTACCTAAAACCCCGGGTTGGCCACCAAATCCCTTATTATATCCCTCTCTTTTGCGTCCTGGGTTTCCCTTTTTCCTTTCTTTTGTTTTCGTTCTTTTCGTGATAATTTGCATAATTAGCACTCGTTTACTTTATTAGCTATCATGTGTTACAAGGTCCCCGCTCGACAGGGAAAATATGGAAAACAGGGAAATTATCGATTTTTGCAGGGAAAACAGGGAAAATTTTTGAAATGGGTTGCTTTTTGAAATATTTTTGAAAATTTGTGATTTTTTCTTTTATTTCAGACCAAGGACCCTCATTTCTCCGATTTCATGCTGCAGCAATGTCGCACCTTCTGCAATATATAACTAAATTTAATATAATTTTAATGTTTTAGTTTTCACATTAATATATTGTCTGAAACGCTATAAGCAGCAATGTGTACAATATATATGCATAATTTTTTCACCTATACTCATATGTATTCTGCTGTCTATTTCTGAGTGTCAGTATAATATATTTGTGTGCAAAACTAAGTATATATATACAAATAAGTAAATGATGGCCTCTTCTCGGGGACAACCTCCAAGTTGAATTTTTACAGGAACCGCAGGGAAAACAGGGAAAAATGGGGAAATTTTGCATGGAAAACAGGGAAAAAATTGTCGAGATCCCGCGAGGACCTTGGTGTTAGGTTCATTTCTTTTTCTTCAGTTTAGACTAGCGCCAGCTTTTGTCGAGTTAGGGAGCCACCGCCTACGCTAATTAGCAGGTTCAAGCTGTATTTGTCGTTATTTACGAAATAGTTTTGCGATTTCATACCTACCTATATGATTTAGAGCAACATTGACGAATTATTTATTGATTTTGTTTTTATTATTTCCTTTTACTGTAGGGTTACCTAGCTGATGCGCGACGTTGTTTTAAAAACTTTTAATGTAATAACAGTGGTTTTCTTGGTTTGCTTACGATTTACTTGTTTGTGCATTGGTTTTTTGATGGCTCTGCTTACTGGTCATGAATTTTGGCAAGTCAGTACCTGGCATTGAATCGTAAATCCAAGTGAAATCGTGAATTACCTAATCGGGTCTAATTTGGCTGAGCCTTGTTTCTAAAAAATTAATGTTGAGCCGCAAAACAATGGTACACATAGGTACTTTATTCTCGTAATAATTTATATATATTATTTCTAGATAATAATTTATATTATTTCTAATATATAATTTATATTATTTATTGTAAGTATATATATAAGTTTCCATACTTACAAGATTCTAATGAAGTTTCTTTGATTACTATAACCGAGACATGGCCTGATTTTTCAATATATAGACTAGATAGAAGCGGAGGTGGTGTTGAAGTCATTCTAAAAAATAACATAAAACATTCAGTATTACCTGTTCAGCGCTGTCCTGAGATTGACTTAGTGACAATAGATACCCATGAGTCAACTCCGCATCGTTTAATTTGTTGCTAGTGTCCACCTGGTTGCTCGTCCGACTCAGTGGAGCAGCTAACTCAAATTCTTACTTATATGTGTGATGTTATATTTCCGTGTACTGTAGTGTGCGATTTCAGTTTTCCTTCGATCAATTGGTCAAGCAGCATTTCCACAGGTGGTCCTGCTGCAAAGCTTTTTCTTGATTTCGTCATTAATTGTGGTCTGTCTCAAATAGTAACAGATTTTACAAGAGATTCAGTTATTCTTGATTTGATTCTAACTAATTCTATTGATAGCGTGCGAAACGTTGTTGTTTCTTCACCGTTTTCGAATAATGATCACAATTCTATGGATTTTTAAATTCTTGGGGAAGCTAAGATGCAGGAAGCTCAGTTTTTCTATGATTTTAATAGTATGAATCCATCAATATCCTCTTACCTATTGTGCATTGATTGGCACGCCGAGTTTCACGCTTGTGTGAACATTGATGAAATGTGGTCTGTTTTTCTTGATAAAATTACGACAGCCATTCAGCTTTGTGTTCCACTGCCTAGAGTACGTTCCGAAAGAAGATATCCCAGACATATTATAAGTGCGGTGAATTAAAAAAATAAGCTTGGAAAAGGCGTCATAGACCTCTAGGTTTAGAATCTTTCAATCACTGATTGTGAAGAGATTGATAACTCAACATCATACACAGCAGCAAAATCGAATTCTACAATCATGTAACATGAATACAATGTATATACAGATTTGTTCGAAAACGTTGCCGCGCCAACAAAATGGCAATTACAGCGCTAAAAGATCACCAAAATGTGTTAAAATTTGAAAATAATGATATTGTTAGTGTCTTAGCTAATCACTATAGCAATGTATTCGTTTATGACAAGGGTGTAATCCACCTTTTCCCAATCGTATTAGATGCGATCATCAGATTAGTCAGATTAATCTAACGTTGGCTGATGTTAACCTGACTTTATCGAAGCTGAATTCAAAGTTATCCCACACTCCTGATGGTATTCCAAGTCTATTTTTGAAACGGTTTCATCAGGAACTTACATACGCCATATATTTATTTTCAAATATTCATTGTACTGCTGTCAAGTTACATCAAAATGGAAACTTGCGCATATAGTATCTATTTTCAAAAAAGGAGTTTCAACGCTGCCGAAAAATTATCGGCCAGTCTCCCTTACCAATGCATTTTATCGTGTGCTTGAAAAAATAATACATAAACAGATTACAGAATTTCTGGTTAAGCACAAATTGCTATGTGCTGCTCAGCACGGGTTTCTTGCACGAAATTCGACTTGTGATGAATTCCTGGGGTCAAGCTGTTGATTTTGGAAAAAAACTGTCGGTGCTGTTTACATAGATTTTGCTAAAGCATTTGACTGTGTTACGCATGAGAAATTGCTTTTTAAATTGCAAGTTTTGGTATAGGTGGCAAGTTATTAGCCTGGTTACAATATTACTTATCTAATCGCTTCAGTTATATAACATAGCAAGTAGCTTTTCACCTACGCATAGCGTTGTTTCTGGGGTACCTCAAGGTCTGTGTTAGGTCCATTACTTTTTGTTCTTTATATTAATGATATTTGCGATGTTGTACGGTATTCTCAATTATATTTATTTACCGATGATGTAAAAATTTGCCATCAAGTTAATAACCAAAGTGATGTCGATGCCTTTCAGTCTTATCTAACAGCGATTTGTGATTGGGCCATTAAATGGCAGTTGCCTGTATCAGCAGATAAATGCAAAATTCTTCGTATTGGCTGTAATACATCAAATTTTAATTTTACATTAGGAGATTCTCCATTAATGGTTATAAACGAAGTCAGTGATCTTGGTGTACTGATAAGTAGTAATTTAAAATCAGCAGCGCATATACAAGTGATTAGCAAAAAAGCATATCGTGTATATATACCTAATATGCTATTCCTATATTTTCCGTTATGTAGTATGAAAATTTTAGTGGCAGCATACAAAACTTATGTCGTTCCGATTTTGGAATACAGCTCTCCAGTTTGGTCACCCCATCTGGTTGGAGATATAGATAGAGTTGAATCTGTTCAGCGATATTTTAGTAGGCGCGTATATTTTAGGTATGGCCTGAGAAACGCCAGTTATATTGAAAGATTATGTCATTTGAACCTGCAACCGTTGAAGCTCAGAAGATTAGTTGCTGATTTTGTCATGTGCTACAAGATTGTTCATCATGAGGTAGATCTTAATTTCGATGATTTTTTCGTTATTCGCCCGACAGCCGTACTCGCGGGCACCCTTTAAAGTTGTTTGTTCAAAACAGTAGAGGTGACATAAGAAAATTTAGTTTCGCTAATCCCTGTATGGAATGCTCTACCTGAGAAGATAAATGAGATGCCTGTTGTGACAGCCAGTAAAGTTCATTTATTTCGTAATCGATGGCATAAAGTTGACTTGAATGTTTGGCTGAAGTTTTCAAGAAATCTATTCTAAAATTAGCTAGCTACGTATAAAATAATTTGAAATGAAATGTAATAAGGGTATATTAGTAAGTGGTTTTCTTGTCCCTTAATACCCTGAAATGGATCGCTCCATCGCATGAAATGTCATGATATACGTATAATCCTTCCACTTTATTACGTGTGATCTTGTACCATTTTGTTTTGGTCATTTCGATTATTTGTCAAATGTTGTTTTACGTTGTATGTATTCATTGTATGTTTTGGTCATATACCTTGTCTGCTTGTTTATTTTTATGATAATAAAGTGGAAGTTGGAAGTGAGGCTGCATGAAGCATAACTGAAGCCTCGATTTCCAGCTCCTCAACTTCAACTTCTATTAATTTTCCCTGATAAAAATCGAGCGAGCACGAGCATAACCATAAACAACGGTCCTCCTCTTAGAGTTCCGAAATGAATTACCATAACTGAGAAATACCCCGTGGAGTTAGTCGGGGCGGAAATACGTGAGTATACCCTTGGGTGAGTTCGTGATATGGGAGAACAAGTAACATATTGGAAGCTAGAGAGTAGCTGCCAACTACTCAATAGCTATATATCGGGCCTAGCTAGCCGTCCGGAAGCGGGAACGTTATTATAACTGGAGGTT
This sequence comes from Trileptium ribeirensis, assembly GCA_030248225.1. NCBI lineage: Eukaryota > Metazoa > Nematoda > Enoplea > Enoplida > Thoracostomopsidae > Trileptium > Trileptium ribeirensis. The sequence goes on from JASANE010013768.1 coordinate 11,405, forward strand.
TTAACGTTAATATAGCGGGAGGTTTTAACCCAATTGCATTCAGGAGGAAAAATAAAGAAAGAATAGACGTACTGGTGCGTTACACCAGATAATAATTTTATAAACTAGTATCTATTTCATTTTTCGACTATCGTGTACTAGAAGCAAAAAATGGCGAAGGCAACCAATTCACGCCAGTCTATCCAACCATCGCTAAATGTGTCAAGGTCATCCAATTGCGTCATATGCAAAAAAGATGGAGCCAGGACTGTTTCGAGTGCGGCCTATGAGCTGGATGGATTCATTTCGCGTGTTCGTCAGTCCGAAATAACAAATCGATTAAGGCTGTGACAGTGGGCGAAGACAACCTCGTCGTGTGTCCAGCTTGCCAGAAATGTACTCGAAACCGACGTAATGCTAAATTGAATGGAGCGATGATTCCGGTCCAGCCCAGCGATGACCGTCTCGAAAAGATAGAGCGTTAGCTGAAAACGCTAACACAGTCGCTCGCGAACATTGCTACTTCTCAAGCAACCGACGATAATGCAGCAACCAACCAAGACACTCATACGCATTCCATGCCAAACTGGTTCGCTTCGGCTGCCGCAAAAACGTAAACCAAGTGCATGAAGCTTCCAGTGATGATGGCGATAAGCATCAATATTGCCTCGTGTTTTCCGGAGTTCCTGAAAGCGAAAAAGATCTCCAGGTAGTTTCCGAAATTTGCCATCGTCTCGACCCATCAGCGGAGGTTGAATATATATATGTATTTCGCATGGGACTGCTGAACACTACAAAACGCAACAATGATCGTAACGAACGTTTCACACTCCACGACTGCTCAAAGTTCGTTTTCGAGCTTCTACGGCAGCGCGTTCGGTCCTTCAGCAAGCGCTATGTTTAAAAGAGATTCCTGAGTACAAACGTACAAAGGAATAAACCGTACCAGGGAATAACCGCAACCGGAACCGTCCATTTAAACCAGATTCGGAACGGGAACCTGGTCTTCGAAACCTAGGTATAGTAAGACAGATCAAGGAAGAAATGCAGGTACAGTGGATTTAATATGTGTTAAAAATAACTTTTACATTAAACTTAATGTACTGTGATGGCGTTATTGCTTTTCTGGAACTTAAAGAGACTGAGGAAGCTAAATAATGTTTATTTATCGATCAATAGCTATGTCAGTTTTTGGACCCCCAGAACAAAAAATGCCGTCCACTATACACCCTTGCGTATATTGTGTCAAATTGAATGTGCTTATAACGCATGAAGCGTAGAATAAACACTTTCTCTCTGTAGAAGAAACATTTTCGCTCTGTAGAAGAAACACTTTCGCAAATTTTTTCAGTAGCCTCCCTTTACTACACATACGTGTTATTCTGTAGGACACTGGACATTATTGGTTTATATGGTTCTAAGATAAAATAATAGAAAATATTATAATTTTCTGATCAGTAGTCAGAGACACTGTTTTGGCTAGCGTTTAGATGATAATGATGATTACTTTCTAACCACAATGCTATAAATGAGATCAACTGTTCAGTTGATACTGTTGATATCATACTGCTCGCACAGTTTCACTGAATACAGTTTATTGCCAAGGACGCAGTTTCTGGCTGCGTTGCAGATAACGCTAGTTTACTTCAATGTAGACTGATTTACAAAGTTTGCAAGCGCACTGGCTTGTACTTGACGCAATTTATGTTAGGCAATCTCACAGCTAAGTAATTATTCGTAATCCATACTATGTTACCGAGTTGGACCGGTATAATTTGAACACATTCCGCAAACTTCTGAACGTGTGAAATAGCTGCTAAAAGCATAGATCTGGCTTTGTTTTGTTAGAAAACTTCTGCAGGCTAAGATGAAGAATTCCTACTGAATTTATGTGCCCTACTTACGTGTCTCAAAATTGCTGAGTTAATCTTTTCTTTTCCTTGGTTGTATTGGAACTTGGTCATTGCGTACATGACATAATTTTTGGACCAGAGGTGAAGCAGAAATATGGAAAATTTCTTACAAAACATTTTAAACCGGAATTCCGGTTCAGGTGTGCTTTTTGCCCTTTTCCGGAACCGCAACCGGAATACGATTTTCGCCGGAACCGTAACCGGGATTCCGGTTACTCCCTGGTATCTACATTCGCCGGTCAACGTCGACGGAGGAGAGAAATCAATTTTCTGCCACTAGGCGCAAAGCATATGAGCTGAACATGAACGCTGGCAAAAACCCGAACAACCGAAAAAAAGTTCGTCGTTGTGAGTGAAAAATTAGTTCTTTATAAAGACTGCGCTTCCGCAAATGGTAGACTTGTCGGTAGTAAGCGTTGCAATGTGGATTATGAATATATTACGCATAATGGAAAAGTTACATTACAGGTAAACTAGAGCAGGGGGTAAATACGCATTTAAATTGTAATAGTCACATTGAGTGTAAGTTTTTTAATGCCTGGAGTCTGTGTAACAAAATTCCTGAGCTTGAATCTATTTTTCACTGCAAACTATTCCAGCTTTTAGCTATTTGTGAAATATGGTTTAGCAACGAATCCCCCATTTCATTATTTGACTGTGGAAATTGTACAGTTTATCGTAGACAGAATCGAAGGCAGAGGTGGCGGAGTAGCTTTCTTCGTTTGCAAAGACATAACGGATACCGTTGTCAGTATTTCAGAGGCAGATTTTGACTCGCTGAAAATTATAGCGCCTGATATTTTTGTGCTTCTAAACATAGGGTGGAATGTGTATACAGGCCGCCGCAATGCGACGCTGCGCATAAGGCGTGTTTGTGGTGCTACTTAAAACGTATGTGTGAAGTTACCTGTCCTGTTACTATATATATATACTAGGTGATTTTAATTTACCCGATATTAACTGGACAAAATAGTCTCGGCCAAAAACTTTTATTAACACTCACTTCATGGACAACATACAAGAATTAGGCCAACATCAGATGGTATTATTTTCCACAAGAATGGGGAATTGTATTGATTTGGTGTTGACAACATCACCATTGAATGTGTCAAGCATAACTAGAGGCGAAGAACTTTCCGATCATGAATCGGTTCAATTTTATCTAGCAGGATTTATTAACAATGATACAGCGAGTCAGCCTGTGTTTGTTTACGATCTTAAGAACACTGATTTTCAAAGCCTAAATAATTATTTGTTTTCAGTTAATTGGGATATTGTTTTGAACAGTTCATTTACGGTAAAGGAGAAGTGGAATATCTGTACACTGATTTTAAACGAAGCTGTTGAACAACTCATACCTAAACTAAAATTAGACTCCAAAAAACGTAGTTTTAGATACCCTCATTTTATTAGGAAGCTGCTCAAACGAAAAGCAAAGCTATGCAGGATAAGCAAATTAACCTCAAATTTCGATGACTATAACAAACTTAGTTTAAAATGCTCTAAGGCTATTGCTCTTTTCAAACGTGCCCGAGAAACAAACGTTATTAACAGTGGGAACCATAATGATCTTTTTAGATACGTTAAAAATAGATTGTACTCCAAATCAGGTATTGGTGTTTTGCATGCACCAAACGGTGGATTAGTTACTGACGACAAAACTCGCACTGATATTTTTGCGAGCGCTTTTGCTTCAGTTTTTGTTGATGACGCCGAACAGTATCTAACAGTTCAAATCGCTATTGTTTCTAATAATAACTTGGGTTGGGTATCTTTTCCCCACAAATTGTGCATAAATTTATGGGGTGTTTGAAATCAAAATATAACCACTCTCCCGACGGCTATACACAATATTTTCTTAAAAATGCCAGGGATTCGCTTTGTTTCCCTCTTGCCCCTCTTACTTTTCGAGCAATCCTTTGTAAATACCCGCTTACCAAGCAGCTGGCTATGTGCTGACCAGGGAGTAACCGGAATTCCGGTTCCGGCGAAAATCGTGTTCCGGTTGCGGTTCCGGCAAAGGGCAAGAACCATACCGGAACCGGAATTCCGGTATAAAATTTTGTTTGGAATTTTCCACGTTTTTTGCGTCATCTGATCCAAACATATATATGTAATATATATTATACAATGATCAAGCTCCAATACAACCATGCAAAAGAAAAGATTAACTAAAAAATTTGCCGTTTGAAACGTAAGTAGGGCACATAATTTCAGTAGAAATTTTTCATAATAACCTGCAGGAGTTTGTTAACAAATCAAAACCAGGTCGTTGCTTGTAGCAGCTATTTTACACATCCAGAAGTCTGTGCGGTACGTTTCAATTAAACCGGTCCAATTCGGTAACAGAGTATGGCTAACGCAGAAGTGCTTAGAGTATGCTTGGCTAACATAAATTGCTTCAAGAACCCGCCAATGCGCTTGTAAACTTGGTAAATCAGTCTTAATTGAAGTAAACTAACGTTATCTGCAACGCAGCTAGAAACTGCTTTCTTGGCAAAGAACTGTATTTATTGAAACTGTGCGAGTAGCATCACAGTGTGTCTCATTTATAGCATTCTGATTGGAAAGATATCATCATTATCATCTAACTTACGGGCACTGTTTGTCCAACGCTAGCATAAGCAGTGTACCTGATCAGAAAATTATCTTCTATCTATTATTTTCTCTTAGAATCATATAAACCAATAATTTCAAATTTCCTACAGAAGAACATGTAACAAACGTATGTGTAGTAAAGGAAGGCGACTGGAGACAGAGCGAAAGTGTGTATTCTACGCTCCAAGCTTTGTATATTTACATATTTGATCGATAAATAAACATTATTATCTTCCTCAGTCTCTTTAAAATTTCAGAAAGGCAATAATACCATCGCAATACATTAAGTTTAATGTAAACGTTATTTTTAATGCATTTCAAATCCACTATACCTTGATTTCTTCCTTCATCTGTTTTACTATATATATAAATTTCGAAGACCAAGTTCCGGATCCGGTTTAAATGGATTCGGTTGCTCGTTCCGGTTCCGGCAAATTTCGGTTCCGGTTATTCCCTGGTGCTGACATAGTTCCATTATACAAAAAGACGATTCATCTCTTGCATTAAATGATACACCTATATCATTACTTTCTAACTGTTGTAAAATTATGGAGTTTATTGTTAATAATCGTATACAGTCTTATTCGCGTTGCAATAATATAATTAATCCAAACCAACATGGTTTTGTGTCAAAGAAATCAACATGTACTCAGCTGCTTGAATCTGTAAACGATTGGTCAAATGCATTAGACAATAGAAAATCAGTTGATATTACGTACATTGATTTTGCAAAAGCGTTTGAAACTGTTTCACATGTCAAACTGCATCACAAAATTTCGTGTATAGGCATTACTGGCGCACTTTTGAATTGGATCATTGCTTTTCGCAGTGGAAGATCGTTCAGAGTTAAATTGAATAATACATATTCAAATCCACAAAATGTTTTATCTGGAGTGCCTCAAGGCAGCGTCCTAGGACCTACTTTATTTCTGATATATATAAATGATGTTGTTTGTTGCTTAAATAATGTGAAGTAAAAACTTTTCGCAGACGACATTAAGTTATATATATGTTAATACGTCAAACTCAACGATGACAATGCTCCGACTAATTTTCAGAACACACTTAGCTCCTTGGAACATTGAGCAAACTCATTGCAACTTTCTATTTCAGTCCCGAAATGCAATATTTTACACTTGGGCAAAAACAACCTCAATTTCAATAGTGTTTTCAAGGGAATGAAATTCCCTGTGTTTCCTCGTGTGAAGACCTAGGTGTCATAATTAGATCCGACCTCAAATTTGAAACGCACTGCAATGTCATCGTCGCAAAAGCTTATCGTGTAATTAATATGCTGTTTATCCGCTTCATTCACTGTAACTCAGAGTCATTAATACTGTCGTGTTTATCGTATGTACGACCAATATTGGAATATGCTAGCCAACTTTGGTCACCATATTATTTGCTCGAAATAGATAAGTTGGAGAAAGTGCAACGGTATTTCACCAGAAGGGTAGCCATGTGGCTTGGTATCTTGGATATGTCGTATAAGCAACGACTAACATACTTAAAGTTAGAACCTTTAGAACTACGTCGTTTAAAACAAGACCTCATTCTAGTTTTTAAGTCTAATAATGAACTTGATAGTTGTCACAGCTATTTCGAAATTTCCCCGTAACACAAATACGCGTGGTCACGAAAGAAAACTAATAAACCCAAAGTTTCATTCAAACTGTGGTAAACATAGCTTTGCGGTTAGAAATATCAATGCGTGGAATAAAATAAATTACATAGTTTTGTTTGCTGTGAACCTCTCGTAGGATCATCCGACTGCAGAAAATTCAAAAAGCTTTTAAACAAGCTTGACTTGAGCCATTTTTTTACAGTTTAATAGAAATCTTTTTAATAATTATTTCAAATGCTATTTACTCCCTTAACAAAAATTAATCTTTTGTGCCCTATATTTTCACCGAATGTAAGTGGACTTGCTTCCTTTTCGGTTGAATTTAGGTTTATTAACTCGTCTTGTGTTTAAAATTCGCTTATGCATTCATTTTGTGATTACATTTTGTAACCGGTACACCGGAACTCAGTAAGCCATTGCCTAAGTTTAGAGCTCGCAATGATGGCCTTAACGCCTGATGCAAACCTTGTTACGCTGATTTTCCGGATATCGGTATGGTATTTGTTAATAAACTTCTTTGTTGTTACAACGGCACGGAATTAGCATAAGTCTAAGATCCTAGGATAAGGCACTCAAATAAACGTATTGGTCTAGCGGTCCGGAATGCTTCATACAAACCCACATGGGAGAATAATAGTGTATCAGAATCCTTCAGTAAGCCGTCCGGATCTAATCTAAGGAAAAGCTTAAGGTATTCAAATAAACGTACTGGTGTAGCTATTCGGAAGGCTACATACGAACCTCACAAGAGGAAAAGTAATCAATACTTAATCTAATGGTAACTTATCAAATAACTATTTAGAATAATAGTGCGCTGAAAACTTGAGTTGGCGAAATAAAAAGCAAGGCTTGGCAAATAACAAACATATCGTGAGTCCGGGAACAACAAGTGGCTAAAATATCGGGGAACTAGGTGAATCTGAAGCACGGATATCAAGCGTGGTCACGAACAGTCGTTGCCAATATAAGCTGCAATTTATCTAATTAATATTCCGTGTGCGTGTTGCTAACTTTTGAATAAACATTCTAATATCGTCTTTATTGAGTTTTTGTTGAAATTATCAATAGAGCAAATCGAAGTAGCTACGCCGCAGCGCAAATTGAGTCGAGGCATCGAGAAATAAAATATACGCGAGCCAAAAATAAAGACGCTTATAACTATTATTTCCGCCGGCATACTACTGGCCACGCGTACGAACATCACATCTTCGAGTGACGAATCCCCTCCCATTTTTAATTCCGATAGCCGTCATAATGAAAATACCCTACAACCCCTACCCCAATCTAAAGAAAATAAAATAACATGCTGACCACGATGTCGTGTAAAAGCGGAGAACAATTGTAATAAAATAAAAGTGGTCAGTCTTTTCGAAATTAAAATTGACCCCAGCCCGAAATAAGGCATAAGCCAAAGTAGAATTTACTTATGTCTTAGTAGAAATTATTAAGCCACATAATCAGGACGTTGACGTAAGTCTGCTCTAAAATCTAAAAAGGACTAAAATGCCACTCCAAAGAACGCCACCTAATACAAACGTGCAAAAAGAACTGACAACTAAACTAAAGAATGTCGAAAGTAAAGAACTAACACCAAATAAAAAGACATAAGAAACAATAAATAATTAAAGTACGACGAAAGAACTTGATGAAATTATGCGATAATTCGATCCGAATACACCGGAGCCAAACAGAAAAGATCAACAAAGCAATAAAGAAAGCTTTCAAGAAACGTACACAGAAACATTTCATGAAGATGCAAGCGATGACGAATTAATTGCAATAGCAAAAGATCCGGAAGAAGAAGTTCGGAAAACAATGCGAAAATTGCAACAACAAAATGAAAGACAATTACGATTCGTTATGAAGCATGCGACCTTAACGGATGAACTTCAACAAATCTGCCAAAATGTGGATCAAAACGAATTATCAATCACATTGGCACAACCGAGAAAAGAGTCGCAGAGCACCGACAAGGAAGAAACTAAGAAGCGACTAACATTCAGCAAAATCGATCACGAACAGAGGAAAATATCAACGGCCAAAGATTATAAATCAAGGCGAGGAATGGTACGGGCCATGTGGATTAGGTCAACTATACACAGTGCCGAATGAAGAATTGGATCGAGTACAACCAATAACAATTACAATCGGTGATCAGGAAATAACCAACGACAAAGGGAGCACAGTTGAGATCCAACAACAACAACCGAGTACCATCAATGAAAACGAACAGGCAATTGGTACAAATCCAAACGAATTCGGTGCAAGCCAAACAGAAGGCGGTGCAATTCAAAAGCAATTGGATGCAATTCCGAGACAATTAAATAGAAATCGAAATCAATTCGCTGCAAAAATTAAATAGAAATCGAAATCAATTCGCTGCAAACTCTGAGCAATTGGGTGCCAATTATGAGCAAATCGGTGCAAACCAAAATGAATGCGGTGCAGCCCAATCGCAATACAATGCAAACCGAGACCGAGATAGCACAAGATATGACCAAAGTGGAGTAAATCAAAATTAATTCAATACAAATGAAACGCAATTCAATACAAACCGCGACCAATTCGATTCAAATTTCGATCAATTCGGTGCATATAAAGAACGAATCAAATACGATTCAATCCGAATCGAGAGCAATTTCATACAAATCGCGACCAACTTAGTGCAAGCCAGATGCAATACAACGCAAATCGAGACCAACCGATTGCAAACCAAATCAGACACGGTAGAAACCAAAACCAATTTGGTGTAATTAATGATCAATCGAGATCATTACAACACAAATTATGACCAACGCGGTACAAATTCAAACGAAGTTGGTGTAAAACAAATGCGATATAATACAAAATGGAATCAATGTAATATAAATTACGACCGATTCGGTGCAAATACAGAACGAATCGATATAAATCAAGGGCGATTTAACGCAAACTACGATCAAATTAATGTAAGTTACAATCGATTCGGTGCAAACCCAGATCAATGCGGTGCAAACCAACAGCAATTCAACACAAACGGAGATCAAATGATACAAACGAAAAGCGAACCGATGCAAGTTAAAGCCAATTCGGCGCCACAAAGAACGAGTCCATGTGAAACAAATTCTATTTAATACAAACAGTGAACAATTCAATTCAAACCGTGATCTAATTGATTCAAACATCGATCAAATTGGTGTACAAAAAGAACGAAGTGATCGAATGCGATTCAACCTAAACTACGACCAAGATAAATTATAACCAATGCGGTGCACATAAGCGAGCCGATACAAATAAAATTCAACTTAATACAAACGACGATCGATTTAATGCAAATTGTGAACAATTGGGTTCAAATCAGAACCAATTCGATATAAAGAACGAATCGACGCGAATCCAATACAATACGATACAGACTGAGTGCAACCCAATACAAATCAATTACGAACCGGTACAAGTCAAAACGGTGAATGTATGGAACCAAGCACAAGCATCAGATACAACAAATGCCGGTGCAACCCAAACGGCGAATACGTGCAACCAAGTACAGATTCCGATAGTGACAATGAATTGTGGTGCGTTTCAAACAACGAGCACATGGAGTCAATACCAAAGAATAGCAACCGTGCAACACAAAGCGGGGCACATGAATGCTATGGTACAACACCAGTAGCCCCTCAATACAACCAAAACAATTCGGTGATCAATCCCGGACCACCATTAGCAACAACAACAGCATACGTATACCAATACCAGCAACCACAGCAAACTATAGGGGCAACAAAACAATCCAAACCAACAACCAAGGGCCACAAAATAGCGTAATAATGATGATGAATCAACAATTAATCGAACCGCTAATCAGAATCGCCGCAAATATTGAATACAACACAAACGGATTGGCCAAGCAATTTTGGTCAAAATAGAGAATGAAGTGCAAAACTTACAACCGTATTATGGTGAAAGGAGTTTCGACGGAAGAAAAAGAAGAATTTGTGGAAGTGGGTCAAATCGCATTACGAGAAAAGCAACAACAGATAATGATGGCAGAAGTATAAGAAGACGCAAAGATGACGAATTCTGGGAAACATTAACGGCTGCAGATGACTTTTGGAAAACGTTAGCAGCAGGTTTGAAGGGCCAAAAAGAAGCCGAAGAGCCAACACAAGAAGTTGAACAGAATCAACAGATATTTGCGAATGATCCGAACAAGAAACGATAGTAAGCAATGCGTCAATCCTTGAAGAAACCAATGACGAAGGGCACGAGCAATTATCATTCGCGAAGGTAGTAAGAAAAATGAAACTCCCAAACGGCTGCCAAATATTAAATTTAACACGTTGGAGCGTTGCCAACATTTAGATTATCCGCGCTTGGCAGCTGCCAAAATTTGAATTTGCCTCGTTGGATAGCTGGCAAAATTTGAATTTCTCCCACTGGACAGCCGCCAAATTTTGTATTTTGCTAAAATTTGAGTTTCCCGCGCTGGATAGCTATATAAATAGAAATTAACGGCGTTGGACTGCTGCCAAAATTAGAATTTGCCGCGCTGGAGACTGCCAAATTTTAAATTTGCCGCGTTGGAAGGCTGCTAAAATTTGAATTTACCACTTTGGAAGGCTGCCAAAATTTGACTTTACCTCGTTGGACAGCTGCCAAAATCTGAAATTCCCGCGGTGGGCAGCTGCCAAAACCTGAATTTACCGTACTGGAAAGCTGCAAAATCTGCATCTACCGCGCTGGAAAGCTACCAAAATCTGAACTTACCGCGTTGGACGACTGCCATAATTTGAATTGTTATTAATATATTAATAAATATATTACATAATATAAAAATGACGATATGTGTCTTATAACTATTTATAACAATCAGGCGAGACGGCTAAATTTGTCCCACATCTTCCGCCTAAACAATGTGGACATTATATAGAGCTCCATGTAACCTCAGGACAAAACTGATATGCAGCTTTGACTGCCAATGTCCCATACCTTTACGCGTCACTGTGGGACAAAGCGCATTTAAGTCATCTTAAATGCCCCATAAACTTTGTCTAACTAAGTTCAAAGGGAATCCTTGAAGTTTCAAGAGTTCTGGGATAGATACACGGCGATGAAGCATGACAACTCGAAGTTGCCTGATGTCGAAAAATTCAAGTCCCTTAAAAGCTTTTTGAAGAGCGATGCTTTACGGGTCATCGATGGCTACCGTCTGACGTGTGAAAGCTATACGGCAGTTATTGACATGCGGTAAGATCAGTTCAACAACGAACAACTAGCATTGTTTTCCCATCTAGAAGCCATGTTGGTTTTCCCTGCCGCCAACGGCGACGGATGACGACTGTAAACGTCACATCCGCAGATAGATTGGGCTCGCCCTCGAGGGGGGATGTTCGGATAAATATTTACACCGATCATCCTGGAACAACGTCACTGACATGATATCCTGCGCAGCCATCAACGTCAAAGTAGAATCGGTCAACTCTGAACGGTTAATGTTGAAGTACTTGGCGAGGATTTTCGTTCCTCGCGGCTTGTATTCAGATGTCACTATTTCTAGCAAGGCGCTCATTTAGACTTTGTGAAAGTGTGATTTTGGATGGGACGAAAACCTGTGTTTCGTTGGGTCGAACGTCGGTTGAGTCTGCGGTAAATTTCCGACCACGCGGGACTCGGTGCCTAAACATTGCTGGCGTCACCGAGGACACACATTTTCATTTTCCATTGTTTCGGCGACGCATCCGCTAAAGCCTATTCAGCCGTTGTATACCTGACGTGACGATCAACACTGATAAGACTATCGACGTAGCTGATATTTGTAAAATCGCGCGTCGCTCGGGCGAAGCCGATGACGATACCACGTCTCGAACTGATAGCAACACTCATTGGCACCCGACTGCGGGCGTTTGTTGAGGGGGAACTGCGATTGTTAATTGCCAAGAATACATGTAGTCTGACTCACAATGCGTCCTACGTTGGCTACAGAGCAACTAGGTTTCGACGACATTTGTGAAGAAACGCGCCCAGGAGATCAAGTCGGGACGTTGAATTCCGATATATTCCTAAGAAAATATTCCTACGACTCGGCCTGTTCATAGCCCTCCGAATTGTTCTTTCATGGGGGAAATCTCAACGTGGGGAGATAAATTTTGCTTAAAAATGCTAACTATTCCCATATTTTAATGTTGGTTTAGTGCTGTAAATGTATTTTCAAGCTATAAAACAATATTTTAGCGATATGAGTAGTTGTAATTACTGCTTAAAAACAATTTATAAACAACAAACATAAATTTTCAGACATAAAAATTGTTGGATTTAGTTCGACATGGGGGTTTTGGCTGAGTGGGGGCGGCGGACATGAGGGAAATCTTACGATTATGGGAGATTTGGAAAGCGGAAATCCCCACCCCCCCCTCCCTACTCCACTCCACTGTGGATAGGCCAGAAATATAGTATTCAAGAGTTCATAAAGGCACTCATAGAGTACGAAAAATCAAAATAATTAGCTCTTCGCTATATATTTAAAGAAAACGGACTGCATTTTGCAAATTTTCAAATTTATATTGATCAGAACTGTAAGCACTACTGTACATCTTATGATGTAAAGCAATATACATTATAAGGTGATATCATTTGCATCACGAAAACTTTGTATTCACTCGGAATTTAGTTCCTGGAAATCAGTTTTGGGCTCATTAACCCTAAACCCGTTGAAAAGTCTTGAAAGATGCATGCTGGACTGACGATAAGAAATCATTGTATTAACCCTTAAGAAATACCTGTATATACCATTCTTGATGCCCTGCACGCAATACATAATGAAAACACACTACATTTTGGATATCGGGTTCGTGGACCATAAAACCCTTGAATCCCCATGAAAAGGTATAATAATCAAATTGGAGTGTAGATAGCGAAACCATCGTATCCAGCCGGGGTTTTTTTCGGGTCCAAATTCTAGGGGGGAGCCTAGGGGTGGTGCCCCCCTAGCTGGGGGGGTGAATGACACATAATATACATTATATATTTATGCCGTACACTACCCAGCGGATTATAGCTACCGCTATGCGTTGTTCCAAATCCCTACATGTAAATTTGGACAGCGGCGTCCATCGAGCTACACACGGTCCTCAACAACGTATCCTTACATGTTCAACAACGAATTATCAGCACAGAAAAAGAATTTGCGACATATGATAATGGTAACTATAATTTTTTTAAAATTAGATTTAAAAAATTCTCGGGGGGGAACTCGAAATTCTAGGGGTGGTGGTTTAGGGGGAGGAGGAGGTTTAGGGGTGGTCCCCCTAGCCCCCCTGTAAAAAAACCCTGTCCAGTGTGCTTGATAGGCACTCATTGTAAGGTAAAAACAAGCCATAAGACCGCGAAATCTGAAAAATAGCTATTTCTGGCAATAAGTTCATGAACCATATTCGGGACGACAACGGCCTAGCGGGTGATCCCACACAAATTGTAGTCTGCGAAGTTATAGATCTTGATGTGATGATTCTGTATTTATTTGTTGGTCTCTATTTTTCGATGCGAAGCCTGAGCCGCGAGATATGGGCAGCGAAAGACTATTATCCGTTTGACCAGATTTGGCAAAGAATTCTTAAAAATTTGTGCACAAACCATTTTGACCCAAAGATATGGGCGGAGCTATTCGCGTTCAACTGAAGGGCACATCCTCGTCACTTTTGCTATTGATGAAAAAATGATTGAAATCCATCCATCCGAAGATGAGTTATGGATGACAGAAACAGACAAAAATAAATTTTCACGATTCCTCCTACTGTCGTCCGTGGAAACTCCGCCCGCCGTTTCAATTACAAATATATACAATGTGTTTCAGCATAGAATTCCCATAGCATTAAGGGGGTGTAACTTCATTATGTGCATCTTTTATGCTGTCCTTGTTCAGACAGTACTTGTGATTTATTTTGTAAACAGTATTATCGTCTGAAGCAAAGTTTAGAATATTATATGATGAGCATTGGCACTTAGATTTATGAAAGTAGCAAGAGCATTGTAATTGTTTTTGCTATGTTGACATTGTAACCAAAAGATTTTTTATCATATTTGTAAAAAACGCTCCAATTAAAGGATCAGTCGGTCATGATCTACATTTTGCATCAGGCGCTCCAGGTTAGCTATACTTAGATTACTGTTGTTTGCAATGAAAGCCTTGTATATGTACGCTTGTCGCTGTTGCAGACACGAAAGTTTAGCAACAGGACACGAATTTCTATTTCTATTGTTGGTGGTGCATAATCGTGTTTTCCATCATGTAGATGGCATATTATCCTTTAATTTTATCAATTATAGGCTATGTAATTGTAATTAATAATAAATATAAAATAAAGTAGCCAATGGAAGATATTGTAATACTAAAAGGCGTACTGAAGAAAGGAAAGGTATGTTGCTAGTAATTAGGTTTTTAAAGTCGGTGCTGATCGATCCAGGTCCAAACCGCTGGACCGGTCCAGACCGTTAAAATTTTTCTGACCGCAACGGTTTGTTCAAAATTTTTTTCCCAAAATTAAATGTGTTACTCAGAGTTACTCTGGAGTTGTTTAACATGTGTTGCGATAACGCTTCTCTAAACATGATGAAAGTAAAAACTGCATCTAAAATTTTTTTCTTTTGGTACACTGTTGCACAAAATTTTTATGTCTGTTAGCTGACAATAGATTCTTGACTTAGTCGGTCCAGAGCATGTGTAGCCTACGTGGTCCTAGGGGTGTTTAGTCCCACCGTAGATTACACACGAACTACAACAATGCTAGCAACAAAAAATAAAAAAAAAAAAAAAAAAAAAAAAAAAAAAAAAAAAAAAAAAAAACAAAAAAACAAAAACAAAAAAAAAAAAAAAAACACAAACATACAACAAACACACAAAACAAAAACAAAAAGCCTATGTGAAGTGGATTTAAGGGCGTCGGCCCGGTGTGTTTTGGGCTTACGACCTAATACGTCCAGCCGGGCTCACATAAGGGAATTTGTTCCCAAGGCAATACCTCGTTACACATGGACCGGTCGGAAAAATATACTCCGATTCTATCACTAGTAGTGATATTTTTATTAAACTATGAGCATGATATGTAACATTTAGTAATTTTGTATATATATATATATATATATATATATATATAATATATAATATATATATATATATATATATATATATGTGTGTGTGTGTGTGTGGTCACAGTCTTTAGATTATCATAGTTTGTCATCATTTTTAGCACTATCCTAATAATTTGTTTTGTGGGTTCCAGAATAAAGCACTCTTTGTGCTGAATGACTGAGAAGCCCTTTTGTAGTCAATTACTTCAAGTTTCCGCAGTAACTGTGCAATTGTGAATATCTCTCGAAGTAGTTTATCACTGGGTGTAGACGCTAAGATAAGCATTCTTGAAAGATTATTGGAAACTGATGCGCCGAAGTCTATATATATTGCTCTTTGCGTGCATCTGTTGTTAAGCGGCCGACAGGAAGGCATCGTGTAATCGCAGAGTGATGTAATATAAATATGGCGTGTACCTTATAACATGTGCTCCAATATCTTGAATTCTCAATACAGCGTACTTAAAAATTAAAAGCAATGCTGGTGCTCAATGTATCCAAAAACGTAAGGTATTTTCCTAAACACTAAATGCGCTGAATGAGCGAGGAATCAATTGCCGAAAATGTTCAAAGCATGGAAAACTAGAACTTTGGTTTATTTCGTCACATCTTGCTGGCCTTTCCACTTGCCTACAGAATTTGTGGCATTTCTATAGGGACGAACAGATCGAAAAGAAATTCCAGTTTTTACGCATATTTTGGCCAATTTTTGTTATGTTTATACATTTTTGGCATTGCGGTCTGATGGCATTGTTTGTAGTCATATATGTCTAACTAAATCAACCCGATGCTACTAACAAGTTATCACTTGTTTTCATGTTTGCGTGTTCTGAATCAATATCACATATAGGTGATTTTATGGAGCGAAGGCGAACATGGGGATTTTGGCTACTGCGGTAGGGGAATCGCCGAGTGGGGTATCTCACACCCTAATAAATGAAAGGCCAGCAAGTGGTTCTTGGGCAATATCCCTTAGCGTACATACAGATACAAGCTTAGTTTAGCACATCACGTACACACTAAATATTATATTAACCGAAAAATCTTAGTAGGTAGATAATTAAAGCTTTTCTACTGTTTTACTAAACTATGCAAATTTATCATTCTTTTAATTTATAACTTATTGGTTTATTAAAAATGTGAGTTTTGCATTAATCGTAAAGTCTGTGCTGGGCCTATATTGCTGAAAGTTCTCTGTATACCGTCACCAACAATGTGAAAGCTTTTAAGTTTGGAGTTTAAATGGAGGAGCAGTATATACTGGAATCCGAAATAAGACAGTGTGCGACAAGATGGTCCAAATAGATACGTAATTTATGGCATACTTACAGAAGTTTAGAGATTAGAATCTTTCTTGCGCTATCAGATTTCTCTAAGTTTACCGTGACAAGCGTAATATGCTGTTTGTTGAGGTAATAAACTTACATTTTAATTGAGCGGAGCTCGGCGAAGCCGAGCGAAGCGTTTTTATTTTCTGTCTGGGAGTAAAAAGGTCGATGTCCGTCCGTTCGTTCGTTCGTTCGGTCCGACGGATCTCAAGAACCACTGAACGTATTTTAAAAAACTTTTTTTATTTGAAAGCCTATCTTGTCAGAGTGTGCACCTGATATTTGGGATTAAAAATTTTGAGTGGTTAATTAGTAATTAGCTAATTAGTTAAGCTTATGCAGCTAAAATAGACAATTTTGCAATATTTGTGTTATTTATTGAAATAGAGTCGTTTCGATCAAACCATTATAGGGTTTTTTGGGTCGAAAAATTCAAATATAATATTTTTACCAATGATAATGCCCTATGCAATGTAGTTACAAGAACATAAAATTGAGTACATTCGTAATGCCACAGCCTAAGCTCCGCTCACAAATGTAGTTCCACTACTGACTAGTCTTATGTATATTAATATCACTCTCCGGTAATTCTTCTATTACTTCGATTTCATAGTTTCTATCGCCATTTTTTTATTCTTTGAAATTCATAGACCATTGCAGTCTTGACTTGAATGGGACAATGTGTTTGTACGATTCAGCTGTTTGTATGACTAAGCATTAAAGTATTTTAAAACTGCATCGTTATCTAAATATGTTCCCATTTAAGTTTATAACGCAAATACGTAGTCAAAACTGCCATTGTTGAACATTTTATTTATTCCACGGCGTGCGTGTAATACAGTTTTGTATGTAATGTTTTAGAACCATTTGAAAAATACAAAAAAGCGTTTCTTCATTCTCCGCAAAAGTTGCAAAACCGATAGCGTATATTTGGATTATTTTGACGGTGATTCGAACTTAACAAAATCCGGTAAATCAAAAGCGCCAAAACGTTCTGTTCCTGTCAAAGATTGCTTTAACATTAATAAAGTTGTAAGTTCTGAAGCCGTGTTTTATGTTGGGAATAGTGTGTTTCTCAAATTTATATAATTTATCGCCAGTTTATATCTGTCCGTTGGTACATTATAAAAAACTTTTCATGTTAGTAGTTAAATAATTATGTCGTTTTGATATTTTATTCATAAATATGCCCTCATAAAAAATATAGCCGCTACTGTAACCGTACTTTTGTCCAGTTTTGTGCTATTTTTTGCGTCATTGCCGTCGTATATTGATTTAACTTTTGCTGTAAGAGGCTAAAAGCCAATTGACGTCAACGAAAATGTCACGAGATTGCATGTAATCTGACAATTCGGCACAATGTTTAATATAACGGACGTGACGCTGCTGCATTGGGCACTTCCAAAACCGCAATGCTCACGCGACCCCGGCTACCGTAACCTCAAGGGCGGACCTAATGGTATGTAACACCATGAGGTTTTCTTAATCATTATTTATTGATAAGCAAATACATATATATACACAACATAGGGCAACACATAAACAAAATAATGCAATTCAAGTACAACTAATTCACGGCATAAGTCGGCGTCCGTATTACGTACGGTTCGGGTCCGATTATAAAATTATGGGTCTTCGCCCTTTACCTCGACTCGAACGCTCACAGCCCTGGAGGCCAGATCGATTTCGCTGATCACTATCAAGTCCTTTGTCGACGGTTGCGCTTACCCTACTCGATACGGGAGTGTGCTATAAAGTGAATTGTCAGTTACCGAGAAGTGCCAGATGACAACTGCTCGCTAGACGCTAATTGCAAAACGCCGGTTGGCTGGTTCAGGTAAGCTAAGGGCGGTTAAAATCAATTCAAGAAACGTCGGAATCAAGGGTACGCTTCTAGGCTACAAAGGTAGGTGGGGAAAAGTGCTAGTTCGAGCATGCTCATCCTACTCAACATCAAATCAAATGGCAATGATACACGATACGATATATACGATACAAGGTACAAGCGGTATAAATATATTACAAATCAATTGCAACAACTTTAGATCGCAATAGAATATACAATACAAAGGTTGAGGTGCGACTCTTTCGAATGGCATGACATGACATTGAGTAGATTCTTGCTTCAACGAACCACTAATATTGTAAAAATATCAATCTAGACTTTTAAAAATCAACGAGACTTCACTTTATGCAAGAATGCGGTTTTACTAATTATAACAATAAACCCTAAATTGAATAACAAAACAATTTAGAGACGCTGCTACGAAGAAAACAGCCCGATGACAAAATAACATGGCGACATCAATGAGTGTTGCAAAATGACTGTTAACACCCGCAATACTTAGTGACGGAAAAATTGATAACTACAATTATTGGAAGTGTCTAAATATGCAAATTAGCAGCTAGCTGCACAAATATACTTTTATTTAAATGGGTAGACGTCTATGTAAACAAGACGTCTAAAAATAAACAAACATGAGCAAAGGACGCAAAATTGGCTCCCATTCCCCCAAAACACTTCCGGGGCACAAAATACGCCTCGGATCCAGCCTAGCATTGTGATAACCAATATCATGAGATTCAGACCAAGAATGGAAGACCGGACTCTATGGCGAGCCCATGTTATCTTATGGTAGAAAAATCCAGGTCTTTGCGGGCCTCCAGCGGGTTCCGGTCATTTTTTGTGGGTAGAGAGGAGAGGTATATTTTTATGTCGGATTCAACGAGGGGAACCCAATGATGGATAACAATGCCTAGCGGGTAACTTTCACTGGGGTATTGTACCCAAGGTGAGCACTGCGGGCTCAAATCAGACATTACGGTACGGGGAACCCGAGGATAGTATTCATATACATGCCAATAAAATAATTATTACAATAACTAATTAATTTTAATTTAGTTTAATACCCATTTTTTGAGTGGCCTCCCAATTAACGCTTTATAAGTCCGTGAATCCTGATCGGATGGGCACTGGACCGGTCTTATTAAGAAAAAGTTTGTTCCAAAAACATACCCCCACAAACAATTTCTTAACCGTTACGGGCTTACGGGCCGCAATGGTAAAGACCCTCAATTCCGAGTATTAGGAATTGTCGTTTTAAAACCTCTCTTATCAACTAACCTATCCAGTCAAAATGATTACCGGTAGCTGATATTTTACATATTTCAGTTAATTTCCAGTGTGTTGTAGAAATTCCAACACTGGGTTAATTTAATAAAACACAAACTTTACAAATATTTTGTGAAATTTGGCTCAATCGTTGTTCTCTTCGGCGGACAGCCAGTTTTTTTGGAAGTCTTCACATGAGGGTCGTTAGGATGGGTTCCCCTCTGAGGTCTAAACTTTCCTATTAAAACGGGGCTACATTTTCTCAATCCGGAAACGCAAAGTCATACCATTTCCTATCAACTTGGGTTAATTTAGGATCGCACAATCCTAATCATAATTTGCGGGTCGGGGATGGAAACGTATACCAAAATACCGCACCACCCCGGCCGGCAATACGTAGGTACAGTACTAAATAGTACCAAACATCATCCGTACGGCTAACATGATCAGTAATGTGAATGCAAGATCAATATAACGATACTCAATATACAGCGAAAAAAGAGAAGAAGGTGGGGGCCGGTAATGTATTGCAAGGTACATCACCCAACCCGATCGATCAATAACAGATTGTAGAATACCAGAAATAACAAGGATCATGCGGATTTCGCATGGACAACACAAGTACTAATAACAAGAGATTTGTCTCATGGCCAAGAAAGTGAATTCTGAGTGTATATAAAAGTTAGGAAAATACTTTACATTTCGTTAAAGTCGAAGATCCAAAACAAAACTCAAATAGTAGAGGATCACATGTAGCAACATATAGCTTTGTTCTCTGAACGAAATGAGCCCAAGCGCGGTTGAATCGATCTAGCCGTAGAGGAGATATAGCCAATTTGGTGTTTTCGGGGTCCCCATGGCCCATTTACAACCCATCTTAATCCTACCCTGCTCGAAAGGTGAGGTTAGTAGCAACGCAGCGTATATAGCTTTGCTTTCTGAACAAAATGAGACGAATCCCTCCAGTGGCTAAGGAGATATAACCAATTTAGTGTTTTCGGGGGCTCCAAGGGACCATTTTAAAACTCATTTTTACCCAAGTTTGGAGCGTAGGTGGTCTGGACCATAACAACATCTACATAGTTTTTTGAGCTAAACTTTCTGAAAAAAATGGTCACAAATTCGGCCAGATCACATCTGTGGTTTTCGCGATATGACTCATAAAGTATTTTGGTGGGATCACTAGAAACACTACCTGGGCCCTTTCAGGCCCCCTTTGAGAGAGAAGGTGTTGGAATCGGTATCGAATGAGGTATCGCATGATTTGATCTGCATGTCACACGAAAAAACCCACAGTCAGACGCTGCCAAATATCCCACTCCTGACTAGTAAGAGTTCTTTGCTTCGCCGATGCACTCAGAATTTAATCATCAAAAATTATCAACAATCCGATACAGTTCGATATGAAAGGTACAGATTGATACAGGTGCATTTACGTTCATACAGTGATACCAATATAATGATATCTTTAGGTTTATACAATCAGTGGAGTGATGTATGATAATACGATACAGTTACGATTAAACGGTAAAATCAATGGATTACATACTGCAATACATTCAAAGTGGTAAAAGAATAATAATACAGCACATGGCATACGTCTTTATGGCAACAATGAACGGTGCAATGGCTGTATAACAATGGTAACGAATAATAATAATAATAAAGTACTAAACTGGGTAGGTCCCTTTGGGTCTGGGATGTCGCGTGATTTGGTGAAGAGACTTTTCTTTACCGTGGGGTTTTCTTTATGTGTGGCTAAGATTTGGGAAGCTTCCGACCTTCCTTCTTTTGGGGTTAGGATTCTGTGAAGAAACCCACTCAAAAATATTCAAAGTCAAAGATTTGTTGTATCCATGCGATGACGTACTTGATGATCGTGGGGTAAGTTGACATTTTAGCAATTTGAGGGGATAGAAAATCAAAATATCAAGTTTACTATAGGATTTTGTGTGAAGCTACGATTGTGAGCAATATTTTAGGGGAATTTGAGAGAGTGTTAGAAGTGTGGAATCAATCCTGATAGCTGATACCTTAGACAATTATGGATATTTGGGCTCCACTGTGGTTAGGAAGTAGGACCCCGTTTAAAAACTGTTGCCAATATCAGAAGTAGTCGATGACATTTGAGAAACATTGGACAGTGCTGATACTTTAGCTTACACTTAAACGATAGTTGTAAAAGTATTGTTTCTCAAAGTGACGATATTTGTAAAAGTATTGTATTTTACTAGTGTTGCTAGTGGACGCAACTGTGCTTTTTTGGGGAGGTGGTCGGCATAGCATTATTTTCAAAGGAGGCATGCCGGTTTAGGTTGCCTTGTGGGTCTCGCGGCTTTTGTGGGTTCTTGGGCGAGGTTTTTTTGGTCCATAGGTGGGTCTGCAGACCCAAGTATTTTTACTTGGACCAAAAAAATTTGCTGGAACTAGGGCAGTTTCGGCTTCAAAGACATAGGATTTGCAAATAAATTCTATTACAAAGTGCAGGCTTTTAGCCGTTCGTGCTTACTGTGTACATAGTTGCTTACTGCTGGTTTCATGGATGGCCCTGGTTTTTTATCCTGGCTTGGGACAGGCAGAGAATAATTTATGTACGTTTTTGTAATAATGTAAAATTGCGTTTCGTAATTATGTTTCTTATTGTTTAAAAATTCGTATAATTCTCGAGCCAAAAATTGTAAATCTGGGCCCAGATTTTAAGGTTTGGACCCCCAAAAAAATTTGCTGGACCCAGGGTCCGTCTTGAAAAAAATCTGTTTGGGTCATAACCCAGGTCCGAATGTGCATTGGTGTATAGGTGAGAATCGTACAAATGGTTACATACATATACGGTACAAAGATATGGTATACGACAATCTACAGACAATAAATATAACATAAAAAACAATATTCATACAATATCAAGATCACTACAAGAATAGCGTTACATGAATGGTGTTGCTCTTTAGGTATTGGAAATTTGATTTATTTGTACGAAGTTACGTGTTCGGAACTGTCAAGTTGTCAATCCACTGTGTTATCTGCTTATGAAATTAATCTTTAAGCATCGGTTCTCTCAAATAATTTGGTTCGGCTCTAAAATAGTGCCAAGTCTCCGGCATTTGCAGTATCGTTGGAAAAGAAGGTAAGTTTAGTTTTCGCAACGTGGGGTGAGTATGTTGAAATTCGGCGTGTGCCTTTTGAAGTTTGGCTGACCAGGCGGCCATATCGGGTTCAGTATCCCAGCAGGATGGAGGTGGTGCGATAATCGTCATAGCAGAGTCTGCTAATAGATAGTCGAAGGTGCATATATAATGTCTTGCTCGTGGTAGAACGTGCCGAAGAGAATCCAGGGTCTTTTCCGCAGGGCAGACAGATGTGCACCCAGGATTATCAGTTTTTGTATGCGGGGTGATTAGGCAGGTGGCATTAGGAACTCCATAGTCGCTTACGGCAACTATGGACGAAGTAGTGTCGTTGAATTTCAATAATGAAGTGGCGGTGGCATCGCCGAGGATGAGTGGCGTAGGCCATGAGACGATGCCGCCTCGATAGATGCTACGGATTTCTTGTAGTTACTGTTCCACTACAGTATGGCATTTTATTCGACGGTGTCCCGTTCGAAAATATTGCAGTCCAATTCCGATGCCCTAGAAGCTATCGGTAGGATTGTGTTTCAATTGGCATTTCCGATAGTAGTGTACTCTTGAATTAAGACTAGTCGAATTTGCGTAACAATATAGTTCGCATTAGATGTAGTAATATCAGACGAAAGAATTTGGTATTCGTCTCGTCCAAAAATTGTTTATTTCGACGGGCTATTGATTTTACATCCGGAGTTCTCATTTTGGGGTCTTCAATATCTCGTCAAGCTAGGTCCTGGTCGAAAAGGTAAGTGACGAGTTGTTGGTATCCTTGTTCCGTAGAACTATGTTCGAGATATTAATGTTGAATTGTTTCGTATAGCGGTGCCATTCTGGTCCGTCGTGTGCGTTTGGAAAGAAATGTTTCGATTGGCTTCGAATGGTCGAGGAAGTAATACGGCACTTGAATAGAGTTTCCACTTAATCTACTGACATAAGCACATCGTTTTTGTCTTGAGATAGTTCATCTAGAATTAAAGTTTCTCGTTACTTATGGTATGCCGAGGCAAGTTTTGGGCACAAGCTAGAGGTCTGCAAGGGGGTTTCTTTGTTGCACGACGTCAAGACGGCGCACGTCGTCCTCGATTCAGCAGCGGTCGTAAGATTCGAACGGTTTAAAGTCTTCAGGGCGTAGTTGTTGTCGTCCCCAAAATTCGGAATTCTTTCAGGGTGATGTTGGTTTGTTCGACTCCAGGCTGGTCCATAAAGTCTAAGTAGGGCGAATATAGTGGTTGGCGTTCTGGTCGTCCGGTAGGGTTGATATATTCCAATCGTTGGAGTGGAAGATTTTGGTTCTGGTTATTACGATCGTCACTTTGTTGTCTGGTTCCTCAACGGAAGGCTTCTGCGGTCTGGATTTTATCAGTCGGTTGGAAACAACACTCACGAACATGCCTGTGTGGCATCTGTCTTAGTTAACGACGGTATTTTCAACGTCATCCTTTTGAATACGTTCGTGTCGTCTATCGGCGGGTATGGATTGTGTTCGGTTAACATTAGCGCGGTACAGTCTGTCTAGGTAAGTTATAAGCATTTGTTCCCATTCTTGGTGTAATCGATGGTCCGTATCCGATCCAACTAATGTTATTTGTGGTTTGCGTATGCATAGATGCTGTTATAATGGGTGCACGCTTATTGATAGCAAAATTAGGTGCGCTCGCGTGTGAGCCATGCTGTGGTGCAGGGTCTTGCCTGCGCATATAAATGCGTTGCAGTGATGCGGATGGGATACGTTCGTCGTCATTGAGTACTCAGGCAAACCATTGTGTAATTCTCTCTATTCCAGGGTCCGCTTCTTCGGAAGCACTTTCAATTTCTACGGGTTGTTTTGGAGGTCAGCCACGACAGACTCTGATAATTGTTTCCTCTGGAATTGGTTGGACTTGTTAATATAAGGGATGTGTTGTAATTGGCACGAATGGGGTTCCAAATGTTGTAGGAGTTCGGTAGCAGTTTGAGAACTTGTTTTAGTTCTTTCTTGTGTTCTACGTCTTTGTTTCCTTCTTCGGATAGCAAATCTCACTATTTTTCTACCTATCGTTTCTCTGGTGTGTTTCCTAAAAATGCTGTCTGGGGAATGGGGTATCCTCTGTGAGTGTTACCTTAGATTGCCTTTGTGGCTTTGTTGGTGATTAGAGTTCTGTGCTATCTTTAACTTAGTACGGTCCAGCATGATGATCTTGAAATAGTGGGGAACGCTGGGATGAGTTTTCTGATCGGCGTAGGGCTTAGTTTACTAAATGAACGGGGTTGAGTTTGTAGTATATTTGTTTCAGAATCCACGGAAGTATTACGGGAATAGATCTGATATAGAAAGTCGTCATAAGATGGTGTACGATACTGGGGAATCGGTTCGCCTTCGGGTATTCCTAGAAAAGGCTTTGGTTGTATGGCTTCTTCACGATACGTATACTGAATTAGTGCTGCGGCTGATCATAGGGGTGCTTGTATAAAGGCGCTGGTTGTCAATGGGTTAAATTCGTTGGCCGTGGTAGGCGAGTGAATTCTAGTAGTAGAGGCCAATGGTTGCACCTTACTCGGGTCTAGTATATCAGTTGTAGGTAAAGGGTCTCGTTCAGGATGTATTCCAGCAGGATAATCGGGCATTGGCGCCCAGATAATAGCTGGTTCTTGATTTCGGATTATATGGCGGTTATACGGACTAATGGCATACAGCGGAGTTCGTTGAGGGAATGGTTCATCCTCAGCAAATAGGTTAAATCAGGCTGTAAGGATCAAGTTTCGTCGAATCCTTCAAGATCAGTTGATAACAATTAAGTAGTTTGGTGTTGTTCCTATCGGTTTATTGACACAGTTTGCTCGCCATATTGGGATAGAGGTCTGGTATAAATGACTGGTAAGTAAAGCAATTGAGATAGGTCTTGGACAGTGAGTTCTTGGGAAATTCCGGGCCAGTCATAATTGCTTTATTTTACTCATAAATCGATCATGGCCAGCATGGCCTCCAAATAGGGTATAGAGCTCATGTTTTAGGATGTGGGGAATAAGTCGACTCGGGACATAGAGTTTAGGGCGATGATCATTCGGTGGGATGGGTGTAAGTACAAGATTTGGGTTGTGGGACAAATATGATAATGATGGGATTCGAATTTCAGTGTGACAGCAGGTTTGTGTCCTTCAGGAAAAGTTCCTTTTGGTCAATAAGTTCGGATAGGTCCGAACTTCTTATCTTTTTCTTGAAGTCGAGTCATAACAAATAAGTTCTTGTCCGATTCTTTAAATCCGGGTCCTTTAAAGTGCAGCAAATATATGTTACTCCAGTGTCGTTCACTTGTTCAGGTCGCGATAGTGGCACAGGGTTTTCGCATGCATAACCTTCTTTAATTAAGGCTTCGAAGGATTCATTGTCGGGTACTGGTTGGGATTGTCTTGCAGGGCGTGGAGTATCGTCACGGGTTGGGCCAGGTTTCTTCGCCGAACCAGGTTTTTGTTGGCTGGGCTTCGATTAAGGGCTTCCTATTACTATCGAGCCTATGATAACATAATCATATAGGCTGTTAGCAGGGCAACGTTCACCGTACGTGTCCAGTATCATCTTACGTACTCTTTCGGTAGGCCTCGGGACTTCTGCATTGGGTAGCATTTGTTTTTAGGCTCCTAAGCGTTTGTTTAAATACCTTTTCGGTAGCGGCTCCTGGGATTTTGTCCTGTCTTCTGCGTCCAAAACCTGTTTTACGTGACAACATAGTGACTCTCCTACTGTTTCTTTTTTCTTCTTTCACTATCAGAATAGAATGAAATGTTTATACTGTGTTATGGGTCTCGAGAGAGACTATCGGCATTCGCAATTGGCCTTACCAGGCCGGTAGGTAATCTCGAATCCACCGAATTTCAATAATAATTGTTTCTCCATTGGACCAAACGCGAGTTTCGCAGATGCATGTCGAATAGAGCCTTAAGCGGTTTGTGGCCCATTTCAACATAGAATTCGTGCCCAGCAGACAGCGTATGTAGTGTAGTGCGGCCTAGCGTATGGCTAGGGCTTCTGATTCGATAGCGGGGTATCTACGTTGATAGTCCAGCAAAGACTTACTAGCATAAGCTATGGGTTGCACTCCTTTCTCAGTCTTGGCACAAGACGGCCCTGAATGCATAGCCGGTTGCATTGGTCTGTAAAATGGTTTTCAAAAATCGGGATAGATCAAAAGTGTTTATTCAATTAGGGCTTTACGCAATTCGTTAAAGGCTTCCTCACACTAAGGTGTCCATCGAGATTCGGTGTCCTTTCGACGAAAGGAATTTAAGGACTCGCAGACATCCGAATAATGGGGTATGAATTTATGGTAATATCCTACGAAACCTAGGAAGCTTTGAACGTGTTTCAAGGATTCTGGGCGTTTCTAATTATCGATAGCTGCGGTTTTCTCAGTGCCCGCTCTTACTTCATCGGAGCTAATTATGTGTCCTAGATGCTTAAGTTGCTTTTGCCCAAAGTGGCATTTAGAAGGTTTTAACATAAAATTGGCCTTTCGAAATCGGTGTAATACGGTGACCAAATCAACGAGATGCTGATCGAAGTTAGATTAAAAGATCAAGATGTCATCGATGTAGATTAGACATCGTTCTCATTCTAAACCTTTGAGTGCGACTGACATACATCTCTGGAAAAGTTCTAGGCGAAGAATTGAGACCAAACGGGAGAACATTGTACTAGTAGTGTCCGTGAACAGTGACGAAATAAGTCTTTTCTTTAGTTTCAGGGTGGAGTTATAGTTGCTAGAAGCCTTTGTTTAAATCCAAACTGCACATGAATTTAGTGTCTCCTAAACATCCCAAAATATCGTCAACACGGGGTAATGTATTCGGTCAGCGATTTTCCTTACTAGCGCTCTTAATGGAAACTCCGCCCGCATTGCTCGCTCCTGTTTCAACTACGGGTGTCACCACAATTGACCACTGCTCGGTCGTTGCTCGCTGGCAAGTTGAACGTTATAAAACAAATTTTGTGTCGAAATTTTATACTTTGTTTTTTGTTGGTTCGCCTATAACGAACACAATGCCAAAATAACATAAATACTGCTTACTTTAGTAGCAGTGGAAGTGGCTTTGCAATATTAATAACATGGTCTTAGCTCCAGAAACATAGATTTTTACTGCAACCGTATAATTTGCCCATTGATATGCTGAAGTTGTTTAAGTAAGTGGTCTTTACTTTTGTGGTCCAAAGAAAAGTATTTAAACTTTGAGTTTTTGGCACAGGATCTAAGAATATGAGGAGCCTATGTATGTCTGAATTAGGGGAGGGTCCCACCATCTTTTCAGGTATAGCGTTATAGTCTCTGGAGCTCCAATCATCTCTCACTTCCAAAAGAGGTATATCCTCCCGATGATGCTAAATTATTGTTCTTTTCTTTTGGGTTATTTGGGGTATAGAAGCTTTTTTGTAATTTTTCACCAAAAGTTTCGTGTAATATCATCTACCTATTCCGCCCCATGGGTTAGTTTTCCCGCTCTCTCCAGTCGAAAAGGTCTCGGGGCTCTATCCCCTCGGGGAGATTCAAGACAGGGCTTTAAATTCAGGAATCGAAAATTAAAAAATAATATCGGTTTTGACCATAACTTTTGGTTGGAAAGACCGATTTTTCTCCAATGTAGATATATTCTAGAAAACACAATGTCTCTAAGAGTCTATAGGATATCTCAATAGCAGGGAGTAACCGGAATTCCTGTTCCGGCTAAAGTCGTGTTATGGTTGCGGTTCCAGCAAAGGGCAAAAACCATACCGGAACCGGAATTCCGGTTAAAAATTTGAAATTTTCCACATTTTTTTGCTTCATCTGTGATCCAAACATATGTAATATATATTATACAATGATCAATCTCCAATACAACCAAGCAAAAGGAAAGATTAACTAAGCAATTTGTCGTGTGAAACGTAATTAGGGCACATAATTTCAGTAGGAATTTTTCATAACCTGCAGGAGTTTGTAACCAAATCAAAGCCAGGTCAATGCTTGTAGTAGCTATTTTACATATTCAGAAGTCTGCGGGGTATGTTCGAATTAAACCGGTGCAACTCGGTAACAGAGTATGGCTTACGCAGAAGTACTTAGGGTATGCTTAGTTAACATAAATTGCGTCAAGCACCAGCCAGTGCGCTTGTAAACTTGGTAAATTAATCTAAATTGAAGTAAACTAACGTTATTTGGCAGCCAGAAACTGCTTTCTTGGCAATCATCATCTTTCTACCCAGAACTTGTCCGGGTCGCTTCTGTGCCAGTGTCGATTTCCATGCCATGCGGTCCTGAGCCATATCCCGTCAAAGTCCCATCGCCGCCATGTCTCTATTGACGCAGTCTATCCACCTTGTCTTTCGACTTCCTCGCTGTCTCTTTCCATCCACTTTTGTATTCGTCACTTGCCGCACCAGATGTTCCGGTTCCTTTCTTTCAATGCGGCCGAACCAATTAAGCCATCACTGAACGATTTTCCGGGGTAACTCGTCGATCCCTGGTGATCCACGGATATGTTCGTTTCGAACTTTGTTCAACATCGTTACTCCCGCGGTCCATCGCAACATGCGCATCTCGTTCACCTCCAATCTTCTAACCATTCCTTTCGTAGTAGTCCAAGTTTCAGTACCATAAAGCGTTGCTGGTCTAACTGCGGACTTGAAAACTTTTTCTAGGACTTGCACGGGAACCTTTCTATCGCAGAGTATGCCGGTTGTTTTCCTCCAGTTTGACCATGCGCCCTGGATTCTGGCATTAACTTCAGGTTCAAAGTTCTTCGCCATATTGACCCAGGTATCGAGGTACCTGAAGTTTTCCTCGTGTGCTAGAGGTTCACCTTGTAGCTTCACTTCTTCATGTCCCATGTACACCGTCTTTTTTCTGCTGATCTTAAGTCCGTTTCCCTCCAAGGCTTGCCGCCGCTTCTTTATCTGGTCTTGAAGTGCTGCACTGGATTCAGCTGTAAGCACCAAATCGTCGTCAAAACTGGTTTCTTGGCAATGACCTGTATTTATTGAAACTGTGCGAGCAACATCACAGTTTGTTTCATTTGTAGCATTCTGATTAGAAAGTTATCATCATTATAATCTAACTGACGGGCACTGTTTGTGCAACGCTAGCCTAAACAGTGTCTCTGACCATTGATCAGAAAATTACCTTCTGTCTATTATTTTCTCTTAATCATATAAACAAATAATTTCATGTTTCCTACAGAAGAACATGCAACAAACGTATGTGTAGTAAAGGGAGGCGACTGGAGATAGAGAGAAAATGTTTATTCAATGCTCCAAGGGGTATAAGCACATTGAATTTGACGTTGTATACGCAAAGGCGTATAGTGGAAGACATTTTTGCTCTGCGGGTCGAAAAATCTACATATTGATCGATAAATAAACATTATTAGCTTTCTCAGTCTCTTTAAAGTTTCAGAAAGGCAATAATGAGATCGCAATACATTAAGTTTAATGTAAAAGTTATTTTTAATGCATTTTAAATCCATTATATCTTCATTTCTTCTGTCATCTGTTTTACTATATAATAAATTTGGAAGACCAGGTTCCAGTTCCGGATCCGTCTTAAATTGACGGTTCCGGTTATTCCCTGCTCAATAGGTTACCCTGCTAACAAGATTTGGAAGCAGACATTGAGAGTGTAAGCGAAAAATAGATATTTTGAAATTTGGTTAGATATGTTTGATGCGTTGGTGCGTAACGTTTAGTGCAAGAACAGCTTAAGCTTAGTCTCAGCTTATTCAGTATTTTTCAGATATTATATTTGATATATGGCTACCCGCGGTAGACCAAAAAAAAATAAATATACTATTATAATCGGGCAACATGAAATTGGAGAGTTCAGTGTAAAATAATCATAAACTGCCTCTCGAGTAAATTCTTTTGATTATGGTCGGTTTCATCAAATATTTAAGGATTTGAGGTTTCAATGTGGATGAAGTTGGCGTTTCGGAGCACGCGGTATGTGACTGATACAGTTATTGCCGGGACATTTCTGTCATTTATGAACGAGATAATTATTACAAGATCATATGTTGGGATGCCCAGGGATTGACGTTGCAATTGACGAATCAATATTTTTCGACAAAATTATAATGGTGGGTTACATCGTCGGAAACATGGCTGGGTGGTAGGAATGCTGGAACGCAGTACACAAAGGTGTCTACTTTTCCGAGTTCCGGGCAGAACTATAGGTGTCATCATGCCCTTAATTTATTCTTGCGTCTTCCAGCAAGTCGTATACTCACCGATAGCTTTGTTACATTGATCGATGAGTTTGTCAGATTGATGCGACCGCAACCTTACATCCTCGAAAGGATGCATCACCATAATAGACAACTTATTAATTCTAATAACATGGAAGTTCACACCCAGAATATTGACAGGTTATGGCTCGGCTAAAGATCGTTTTCGAGAGCGTACGGGTATTCCGGATGGATTGTTCTAAAGATACCTGGCTCAATTTGTATGGCATCAACAGCTTGCTGCCCATCCATTTGGGCCATGGTTCATCAAGTCCGGAATTGAGTGAAAATTGGTACCATTAGACATGCATCGCCGAGCTGCGTTGAATGGTGTATTATAGGTCGTTATTTGGAAGGATTTTTTTTTCGATTTTTTAATGTGTCTTAATACCGAGGCACAAAAATCTAAAAAATTTCCTAAAATGGTCATAATGAGTTCTATTAAACTCAGCTCATCAAGCGGACTCCAAATATACAAAAAAATTTGCTGTATGACGATTCCCTCATTTCCCACTCCCTGCTTTAGCAGTGCTATTTTATGTTTGAATTTGCGTGTTTCAGTAGAGCGTGGCACATATGTGATTAGTATATAGTTATACTCTTTTATGTCTAGTTGATTCAGAGTTCCATGCTTAGTTTACGAACTAATCAGTCGCGAGTCCAGTGAACACAGGATTGTTATGGAAATAGTTTACGAAATATATAATGAGATTATGCTACAACTTTTAGGTATACGACGTTAAACAAGTACAAGTTTACGGTGTAGCGGTGTACACGTACGATGATTGTATATTGATCGGCTGTGCAAACGGAGATGAAGCAGAAACTTGGTTGAGCCACTTGCGCGCTGCGCACGAGCAAGCGCGGCCAAGGTGGTGGTTTCTGTCAGATGGAAATTCGAAATTGACAACGTCCTTTGGTGAGGGATAATCATTCTACAATTGCGATATAATGAGTCTACTTTCTATATATCATAGCATTTACATGCATATAATATTATACATTAGAAACGCTCAAAAACGTAAGCAGCTGCATGCCTTAATCAGACGTAATTGATCATGATGATTGAATTCTTCCACAGCGTCAAATTCCCGAAAATAGAATTGTTTCAACGTTGGAAGACCATTAAGCTGAGCATGTTTTTGAAACTGAAATGTTTTAAGCTCCAAATGATTATTTATATAATTGAAACTATCAATTAATGTTATTCAGTTATAAGCACAAAAACACATTGTAACCGTATATATACGTTTTGTATCTTTGTGAACGACACACTTTAGCACATTTTCAAAAAATTTTGAATTTATACATTATGCAATTAGTGTGCCAGTTATGTGAGAATACTGATTAGTTATGAACATAGCGAGTGCAAACGAAGCTAGTGCGGCTACTATATCTCAGTGACTGTATTCAAGGTTTCCAGTTTGCGCTTTCTGATCTCCTTTAACTGCCATTATGGGGTGGTGTGGGGTTATTCCCCACTAATAGTTTGCCACCGCCCTTTACCGAAATCCCCCATGTTAGCCCTCATCTCACTCTAGTGACTCCATTTAGAACACACACAAATAAAAAAGGCTTTGCAAAACTTTGTACTATCCTGGCCTGTCGACAGCCCTCTGAAAAGTGGGCTTCGGGGGGCATGTTCATTCTCGGGGAAAATTAAAAGTGAAGGATAATTTTTGCTTAAAATACTAAATAATCCCATATTTTCATGCAGTTTTACTACCGTGAATGTATTTTTACGCTAAAAGCGATATTTTACCATTATAAATAGTGGTAATTAATGTTTAAAAACAATGTTCGCAAACAAAAAACATAAATTTTAAGACATAAAAAAATTTTTGGAATTAGTTGAACATGGGGGTTTCGGCCGAGTGGGGGACGGACGGACATGTGGGAAAATCTCACGAACTTGGGGAAGTTGGAAAGTGGGGGTATTCCCCACTATGGACAGGCCAGCTATCTTTTGTGTGATTTAATAATGCAGTTACGAATCCAAATATCATCAGTGCCGACAATGATTAAATCTTAAAGTCGCCACTGCTCCATGAACGACGGCCTTAAGATTGTGAACTGACTTTACAAAACAACCCAGGCTACGCGCTTAATGCTGACTCACTCATAAAGAGGTCGCAAGATCGCGAAAGCAGGAGGTATGCAGCTGGATATTGCTGCGCGTAAATTTTGCAGAATCCATATTCCTGTCATGTATAATGCATACAGATGGAAATGATTGATTTTTCTCAATTGATCTCTTTTAAACAAACATTGATATTTAGTAATTTGGTACGCCCTCCTGCTTTATTTAAATAAGGGAAAATAATTGTGTTGTATTTTGCGCAAGAGTTTTTGCCTTTGATAAATTTAGTTTAGGTGTTGCATCATTCAAAGAGACTGCGCTTATAAAAATACAACTTAAATTTTAAGGCGTACATTGTTAAATTTGGATGTTGTGAACTGTAACTTATTAATAGTGCTGCTTCTGCATACGGCCCGTATTTGTAATTTACTTAGTACATGAGTCTTGGCGCGTTGCATGCATATTTTGTCTAGATATAACATTATAATTATGTTTTTGAAACCAATATCAGATATTTCTCACTATTTTATTTTTGTCATTTTTCAAAAAGGTTTATGATTAAGTATTGGGTAGCAATCTTGTAAGGTGTAATTATATTATATAAGTTTAATAGTGTACTTATTTGTAAACACTGTGTCTTAATATTATATTTAGATCATTGCTGGAATGTTGCCATACAGCCGAAAGAGTTGGCGTTAAAATTTCCTGAGCTTGCCGAAAAATGTCGACTGTGTATCGATTTAACAAAGCCCATTGAAGCTATTATCTTACTTTGGAAAGTACGCCGTAGCTCTGTTACGGTTGCGTCTCAACCCTTGTCGTCAAAGCATTCGCCGACTAGCACCAGTCATCGCTACAGCGACTCGGTTGCAGCAGGTTTAGCCACATCCAGCACAGTAGAACATGGTCAATCTGACGGTTGCGGTTACCAAGGTACAGACGAAGGCCTCTCACCGCAGAGTCAGTGTGCTGCATCTGGAATTATGACATGTTGGGCATTTCCGGTAAGCTGTACGTGTAGTTTGATGTTTGAAATAGAAGAATTGTATATAATAAATTTATTACAATGTTATTAAATTAATAGCTTGTGGTTATATTGTTTATATGTTACTCCATCTGGCTGATTTGGACGCATGTAAGATAAAAAACTAAGTACTAAACTAGTATCTAGGAAGCGAGAGTGAAACGGAGCGAGCATGGTTTCTTTTTTAAGATATTTTGTTTAATTACCTGTAACAGGCTGTCTTTGTCGTATATACCACCCTGAAACCTCTTGAACATTGAACGCTTTGAAATCCTAAGACCTTGTCGACCCTCAATCTATCGAAACCAACTGACAACGCATCAATTATTTGCGTTGGTCCTTAGATAACCAAACCATCGTAGTCGGGCCTACCGGAAAAAGCTATATAAAAATTCTTGATGGCGTGTACGCAGTAAGTGCCCGACAACTGAAGACATACTATATTATGCTAACCCGGTTCATTGGCCCAAAATCCATTGAAAACCCGTGAAAAGTAATGAAATATGAATGTACACCGTCGACACAAGATAACCATATCATTTTATTCAACGTTAAGGAATACCTACATTGTATTTTTGTTGCCCTGCACGGAATACATAATATGACAAATGAAAGCGGGCTATATTTTGGAAATGGAGTTCGTCGACAAGAAAACTGTTGAAACCCAAAAAAATATTATCTCCTCGTGTTACTAGTTTTTTTATGATGGTTTTGAAATTTAAGTGTTTCGGGTGTTTTAATGGAAAGTATTTTAAGCATGAAATCTATATTTTGTTTAAGAATGATGCTGGAAACAGTTAAGTTTCTAAATAATTTGGACTAATATGGATAGAACGACTAAAGCTGGGTATTTTAATAGTATCATTATTCACTAATGAAGCTTTTTATTGTTGGAATTAGTCTTTTTGAATTATTATTATCTTATGGGAATACAAATAAAAATATGTTTGTGGTGACCACTTTGTTGAACACAGTATAAAACGGTAACACAAATGCCAAGGTTAAAATTACCGTGTGTTTTTAGTTTATTGCACTGGTGGAACTAAAATAGCGTTACATAATAGCGAGAGTGAGACACTTCCTTGTACTCACATGTTAGGCCTTGTTTGATGATACGGGCGTTTTCGGTCTGACTGACCTAGCTTCGGGGGGGGGGGATATGCGCCGATCCCCCAGTTTCTGGGGGGGGTCGGGGCATTGCGACCCCCCAGAAACTATGGGGGGGGGGGTTCGGAGCATCTGGACCGCCCCCAGAAACTGGGAGGGGGTCAGGCCGAAGACGCCCTTATCGTCAAACACATGCTAACATGTGACTGCAGTGTGGTGTCATATTCTTCCCTATTGCATTCATGCTAATAGTGCAACATTGGCCTTCGTTTTAGTTTAGTGAAAATGACCATGGAATAACAGTAGCGTTTCAGTATTCCATATGGCTTTGGTACTTTTGGTATTTTTCCACATACTTCGCTCACCACGTTGTGCTAAGCATCATTGTTTTGTATATATATATCGTGTTGTAAAACAAATTTATAGAGCTATTTCGGATTTGCGCACGTCAGTTTATTTTGTCAGCTGTTTCATATTAACTCAATATTGTGCATCGACTATTTTATTCCTTCTGCTGACATGTAACACTAATCAGTAGTTCAAAATTCTGTGCCGCTCACGTATGTAGGTTTTCAGAAGATGCTTAGACCTTAACATAGAATTATTTGTGCTTTTAAGTTTAAATTTTTAAGTAAATAGCGTTAGCTTCCCACTTTATGCTGAAATTATTGTTGGTTAAGTACAGTACTCGCTGCAAGACTTGTCGCGTAGCCAGCGAGTGAACAACGGGTAAATTATAAAATTTCAAACAATGCTTTCTACACAAATACTTATTAGTTATTGCAGTGCTGGCTTGCCCGAACTACCGAAATTAGCGTTAGCTCGGGCATGGCGTCGCAGGGAGTTCCCTAGTTGAACTGAAGCCATAAATTACGATAATTCTCAGGAATAGTCAAAAGGTGTAATTTAATGATTGTCTACAAAGACGGATATCCTATCATTCGCATTCGTGCGATTTTTGACTTTCAAATTTAAATATTTTTAATTATGCCGGAAAAAATTTGTCAATTTTTAACAGCATAGAAAAGTAGTTGGGATATGGACTTCTAAATTCACCTGGGAGTCTGACGTCCCAGTTAAGCCCGCAGTGATATTTTTCTTTGGTGACAGCTAAACTGCCTAAAATATAAGTCGACAGGGTAAAAATATCTTTAGTTAATTTTTTTCGTTCCAAGCGATTTCACTATTAGCTGTGCAACATAAACAGCTATAGCCCATATCGGCTCAGGAAGCATACAGACGAGTAATAGCTACGTTATTAGAATTTGATTTCCGTGCCAGTTTTTTTTGCTTTTATAGCTCGATTATATCAAAGCATGGTCATGCATCGGACGTACATTCCAAATGAAGCTTGGCCGTCAGTGTAATACTGGCGAAGGTAAACTGATTATGGACACTGAAGACGCTAGTATCGCGAAGAACATTCTCGTCACTTTTGATTCGTGAGTTTATGAAACTTAAATTAAAAACTTCACAGGTTTGCCGTTTTTGTCTGTTTTGTATAACAAAAGTTTTTAAGTACGACATCTGCTTTATATCTTTTTGCATTAAAAGATCAAATTTTTTTTGACTATATAGTTTTGCAATTAATATCAAGAGACGCCGACTAGTACAAAAGTTGACGCTGGGCAAATACGTTGCACTGTTAGAGCGAAACCACCGTTCTCAATGATACTCGGTAACAAAACAGACACTTTTATTTTCTCACAAGTAGTATTGAAATTGAGAGAAAGATTACCGCATCATGCCACAATATGGCTACAAAATAATGCATCGTGGTAGAAGCCCGTGCCGGTTTCGCATGACAATTTCTGAAAACTCGAAGTTGTGTACTGCCATGTCTAACCCACAGATTAGTATGCGGAAAATGTCATTGTACATTAACTGCACTACATTTTTGTCGATTTTGGTTTGATAGGGCGGGGTATTTTGTTCATTTGTTCACATGCTAATTTTTTGGAATAAGCATTGTAACTATAACGGTACCTTGAGATCGTGTACTAGCTGGTTTAAGAAAGATAATAAAATTACTTTTTCATTATTGCGCATCTGTGGATATTCGCGGTCAGTCACCACAACGTCTTACACTAGTCATGTCCAGACATCGTCGTGCTGAATATAGTTACGCGTCTACGAGCAATGCTTGCTTCGTTTTCTTTCTGTGGTTGCAGTAATGTTTTCATTAAACCATGAACCGCCTTTCTTTATCTTTGCCTATTTAAGTTCGATTAAGTTGAAGCACGAAGTATAACAAATTGAGATCTCAAATAATGATTTTTCACTAAAATTATATACAGCTTTTTAGTCATTTGCGTTGCGTTTTTCAGTCATTAGTCGGCAGTATTGGTTTGTGCCGTTTTTTGTAGGCTGTTTTTTTATTTTAGAACCATTGAAAATGTAAGCAAACGACGTCAGGCACCGGCAAACGAATTATCTACCGATAATTTTGGGTAAGCTAAATTCATTAGTATGTAGCTTATCATCTCAATAGTGGAGGGTAACATAGAGTATTATGCATTTAAAATTTTTTTAAATAGCAAGCGCAAAAACATGTGTGTCGGTATATTTTATCATGTATAGAAAAATCTGTACTGAACATACCATTGGTGTTATAGGTAAACACAGTGATTAGCCCATCATAGGTATAGTACACAGTGTACACATGGACTGAACTCTAGTAGGAAATTCCAGTTTTATTCGTGACAGGTATCCATTCTGTTCGGATTGGACGTAGTTACCACCAATATTAAACGAAAATTATTAAAATCATCTTGAAGTCCAAATAATCAAATATATAACAACTGTTGTTCACTATATTGTTCGTGTCAGGTGAAAAATTCTTTACCAGGGAGTAAACAGACGTCTAGCACTTTATTAAAGTTAATGTTTTGCTAAAATTCAGTTTGCTTTATTATGTAAATCCGAATTTTGGACCATCAGTTTCTATTATGAACCAGGGTAACGCTTCTTCCGGGAAAATGATAGATCCTCACAGGTTTTTTTTCAAAACGGACCCTGGGTCCAACTTGAGTCCAGCAAATTTCGTTTGGGTCCAGACCTTAAACACTGGGTCCAGACTTACATTTTTAGCTCGATAATTTCATGAATTTTTACACAATAAAGAAACGTAATTACATAGCCAGACAAAATTTACACCACCTCCAACTGCAAAAGATTGTCTCTTTTGTCAGGTGCAGAGCATCTGTGGTTTGTGCAGTTCCACCAGGGCCATCCATGAAACCAGCAGCAAACAACTATAAACACATGGATGCACTTAGGGCTGAAAGCCTGCACTTTGTAATAGAATTTATTAGCAGACCCTATGTCTCCGAAGCCGAAACTGCCCTGGGTCCAGCCCCACCTGTGGACCAAAAACCCTAGTCCTCAACATAAGTTTTCTCGGGCATAATTGAAGTTAACGTCCTTTAATATTAACATTAACGTTCATTATGTGACGTAATTGTTTTTGGTAATACGCTTTACCCAAGTTTTCGACTTAGTACTAATAGAATTGAATTTGTAATTTCAGGCGGTCGTGCATAGGATCCTCCAGCCTTGCTCATACAATCAATACGGCAGGCTCTGACCTAATACGTGCAGCCTCCGAAACCGATACAGAAGATGGAAAATGGTTAGCATGGTATAGTAGGTTATCGAAGGAAATCCACAAACCTTTATTTCAAAAACAGGGTTAATGAGTTTACGGAGAACACAACGTACATTAATTATTTGTAGTATTTTTGGTAAGGCGATATGTAATGGTTTGTATTTTTGTGTTTTAATTCAACAAAAACGGACATAAAAATTAATACTATTGCTTATATTTCGGAAATTTATGACAAGACCCAAAGCACACTGATACTCTGTCGGTATAAGTGCGCATGTTCAGTGGAACAATTACGAAGAAAAACATCGATAAAATCGCTGTAAATGCATGAAAAACACGAAAAAATGTAAATACAAAACCCCATTGTCCTGGAGGTACGGTTTCCGAATAGTAGACTGAGTGAATTTCCACCAACCCCAATGCTGGGGGCACCGTATGTTCAGTGCAACAATTATGCAACAAAACAACGATAAAATCGTTGTTCTAGATTCGCTAAAAATTTTGCCAGATGCACTGGGGGGCCCTGGCTTGAACCTCGGGGTGAAACAGGGGGTTGAAATTCAAAAAATTTTCAAAATTTACTACTTTTCGTTATTAAATATAGAAACGGTGCAAAAACATCTTTACTGATATCAAAACCAGCTTATTAGCCATTTTTGTGTTGAAATTGAATAAATTTTTAACTGGAAAGACCATTGTACAAAAATTTGTCAAGTTTTATGTCAAATGGTGTTTTCATAAGGGCAGGGAGGGGAAGCTAAAGATTTTGCCAATGGCCCAACCGGGGGTGCCTATTTTATTGGCAGGGTGAACGCAAAATCCCAATATCACACTTTGGAGAATCCAACAATGGGTAATTGTACTATCGATATTTTGTATATACTAAACCTACTTTTTTACACTTCGTTAATCGTACAGCTCATTTTGAATATCTTGAATCGATCGAGCTTTACATAAAAAGCGAGTCAAGTTTGGGTAGCTTGCAAAATGGGTTTGCTGGTGCCTAAAACTTTCGATTTTCGAGCTCCGGCAGAACTGCGCCGCGCATAGGTGATAATGCATTTTTCATATAAGCAAGGTCTGTGGATAATTACACAAAAAATGTAGCATTCAAAAATGTTAGTTCTAATCACTGAAGTTCTGTGCTAACGATAGTAAGATTGTCATAATTGAAACGGAGCGAGCGAATCGAGCTAAGTCTAAAGTCTAAACCAATAGCTTTTCTAGCGGCAAAAAGAGTAAAAACTTCTTTCTTTTTGCCCATCTACAGAGATAACTCATCACCATAATAGAGGGGTAGAGGCATCGCCGTAATTTTTTATTTGATTATAAATTCAGTCTATTTGTACTCTTTCATTAGACGCTAAACCGGACGACCACGTCATCCTGGAGGAGGCCTAAATACCTGCCCACCCTCTCCGTGAGAAAATGATCCACAAAATCAGTCAAATTATTTTTTTAAATTGTATTTATAAATTTCAGAATTTAGAATTGGTCATTGGAAAAAGAAATAGAATTCTCGGTTTTAATATATGGCTAAAATGCCGTAGTATTGTTATTGAAGTATTGCCAGTGTATTGTTGCTATTATTGGACTTTAAGCGGGCTTAAAAACTTGAATTTGGATCGGTAAAATTGTAATAAGCGCATAGTAGCCACACTGACTCCGTTTCTCCTCACTTTGCGAGTTACAAATAAGATTATAGATTTAGCAAAGTGGTACTGCTAGTGGTTTTCAGAGCGTAGCGTAACATAGTGGAGATTGTGTGTTGCTGGGGTGGAAGTTCTCTTTTATGTTTTTAGATTGGTTCAGGAGTTATGTGGTTTGAGGTATGGCACCCTCGTGGTTCGTCGACCCAAAATTCGAAAATTTGTTCTGCTCCCTGGGTTGCTGATAGGTTGCATTTCGGGGTTTTCGGACATGGTAAATTCATTGCCGATGTTAGTTTTGTTCTAAGACCCATTGTTCCTTGGGTATGGGAATATGCACACTCGTGGTTCGTCGACTCAAAATTGGAAATTTTATTTTGACGCTCTGAAAGGCTGAAAATTTTCACTTGGTGGTTTTCGTGCATGGGAAACTCATTGCCAAGGTATTAAGAGCTAAGTAGATTGACTGAATTTGTGCGGTATTATGTGATATTTACAAAAAGTATATCGACGTATGCTATCGAGAGCTGACTAGCTGTGCACGCAAAAGGCGTAGGTGTACCTATGCTTCACTACGCTATGCAATCTCGATAAAGTTACTAGGTTACCAATGAACGCAGTTGCATTATTCTAAAATTCGAAAGTATTTTATTTATAAATTTTATTATTTAAGTATTTTCAATGGGGCCCAATAAATCATTGCCATTACTGTATTCTAAAACGTTATTATAGTACCGCTGCCCCGCTTCTCGGTGGCAATTCTTGTGCGGTAGCTGCCGCACACCCTGATGTGTCAGGGCCAGCTGCACTTCCTGGTCGTACGTTTAGCGATGGCGCCAATTCACCACACTTTATCAAATCACCACGGCTTTACACGCCGAATAACGGAAGTAGTTCACGGCATGGAAGTGGGACATCTCTTCATAGCGGAAAAATGGCGTTTATGCGCGGTGACGCCAGCCTAGAATGTTGTGATAAGTAATATATATTATAAATTATATTATAAAGCAAGCTGTTTGATGTTATTATACCTTTGAATTTTTTCTTACGTAGGCTCTTGTTCTATAGTCATTTTTGTTCTTTGAATCAGTACATTACGTATTTCGGATTTTAGTTAGGCTATGGTTTTTGAAACAATAAGTAACAGCGTGGTTACATGGAGAGGAGTTAATACATTTTTGATATCCCTGACCAATGTTTTTTTACAAAACGGACCCTGGGTGTAGGAAATTTCTTTTGGGCCAGGCCTTAAACGCTGGGTCCAGACTTACAAATTTTTGGCTAAAGAATATCACGAAATTTTACGCAATAAAGAAACGTAATTACGAAACACAATTTGACATTATTACCTAATTGCAAATATATAAATTATTATCCGTCTGTCCCAAGCCAGGATAAACGATGACGGTCATCCGTGAAACCAGCAGCAAGCAACTATATACACATGTAAGTACAAACGGTTGAAAGCCTGTACCTAGTAATAGAATTTATTAGCAGACCCTATGTTTCCGAAGTCTTGGACCCAGCAAAACTTTTTCGGGTCAAATTAAAAATATTTGGGTCCAGTCCCACTTGTGGATCCAAAAAACCTTGTCCCTGACCATACATTAAAATGTCATGTAATTTTTTAATATTATTCATATTGGATGAACAGTATACTCCGGAAATGGCTGTTGACATTCGACTGTGTGAACACTGCACGATTAGTGCTAACGTGTTTTGAACAGCGAGCGCCCATTGATGGAATATTGAGTGCGAACGCGTAGTACTGTATTTACAAGATATTGTATTTAAGATTATTACAGATGTAGCGCTGAAAAGTTTTGCTTTACACAAAAACTTCTAAACTAATTCACGCATATACAATATTTTTCGCTAAAGACGGCGGAATAACGCTGTACAATTTTGGAGTTGGCGCTTTAATGCTTATGAATAGGTCTACACAGATTTATAATTAAGTGTTCTGTTTCTAATATAGAGATTATAATTTATGTAAGCACTTAGGAAAATTAACAATATCCCGCCCGAGCCAATATTCGGAAAACAACATGGAATAGAAAAGACTGGTGTTACAATGTTATAGGGGCATGGTTTCGAGCGTCAATGTAGTAGTATAATGATCGAAAATCGATCAGTTGAAATGTGGCATTTTGGATTAGTTATTGTTAGGAACAACAACGTAAGTTTACTAATATTGACGCGGCTAAAGTTATTTCATACACACAAATGGTGCATCTCTACTCATAGACAACGTTTGGTTCACATTTTACGTTTGTTTCAGCCGCATTTCATGCGAAGTGCACAAGTTGTCATTAGGTGGAATCTCGACAACAGACTGCTCCTCAATTCTTCATCGGCAAGCCTCGTTGTGCAGCGGCAGTGGTGCAGCTACTAGCATTATTAATATAGCTAGAAGACCAACGATATCGTCAACAACAACAGTTAATTCACTGCCGCTGAGCCGTGGTTCGTCTCACAGTAATGTTGAAAATGCAAGCAAGGCAAAAGATATTGTTACGCCCGGAAATCGAATCAACGTTATCGATAACCGACATCAAGGGAGTGGCGCAAGCTTAATAACGAGTTGTCCGATTTCTGAAATAGAAAACACGATATCTACCCACGTCGACGACTACGTCCCGTTTCAACCGATAAATCCTGCAGTAGTAAAGCCGGTAGATGTTTCAGACGGTGGATTAATTTCCGTGTCGTCTACCGAAAACACTGATCATCAAGGAGGAAACGGTAT
This sequence comes from Trileptium ribeirensis, assembly GCA_030248225.1. Classification (NCBI taxonomy): domain Eukaryota; kingdom Metazoa; phylum Nematoda; class Enoplea; order Enoplida; family Thoracostomopsidae; genus Trileptium; species Trileptium ribeirensis. Next base: position 54,628 of record JASANE010013768.1, read on the forward strand.
GTGAATTGTAGTTATTTTATTTTTTTATGAATCGTTGCCAATTTATGTTGGCACCTCGAAACTAAAACAACCTAAACGATTTGATGTTGGTGTTCCAACCGGCGCTATTGGACAGGTGGAGAGACCTAGGAAATCTCATATGGACTTTGGAGATGAACGTTTAAGACGCATTTGTAGGTGAAATATGCATAAAAACCACACAGGTCGGCAATTTATGCAATTTTGTCTGCCTTGGCACAGCACACTGGTTTTTTACACATATTTTTGTGGTTCTGGCAGGGCGCAGGGAAGCACGAATTCGCAGTCCGGTTAAGTTAGGTTTGCCGCCATCTATTAAGCAATAATTTATACATCTAGGCTCTAATTTCTTATTTGTAGAGCCAAATCTATGACAGGTGGACAACCTCAATACTATGGAAAGCAATCAAATGTGAGAAATAAGTCACCTATGCAAACTGTACAAACCCAGACTTTGATCGGCTATGAGCTTACTCAGTGGATACGACTATAAGGTGGGTCTGCCCACGATTGCGCAGCGACCGCTATCACTACGAGCAAGTGACGTACATTGTCACAGATACGTTTTTATTCATCAACTTAACTAGCCTCGAAAACCTTTATATTCGCAATTCAACAGATACAGCATTAGATTGAAACCGCACAAAATCATGCGTAGATAAAAATGAACTCCCTGGGCATGTAATTTTATGCTAAAAGTGTATATATTGGTCACAGGTTCAGTCAAATAAGTCACTTCATCGTTTCAGTATGCTGCAAAACCGTAATACCCACAAATGTAACAAATTACAATATTAGGTTGAAAATCAGTGAATCATGCAGGGCTAAAGTCTCATGGGATACGGTAACTTTCCAAAAAGTCTACACCGGTCACAGGTTAACTCAAGTAAATCACTCCTAGAAACCCTTCTTATAACCACAAATACAGCAAATTTTCACATTACGTTGATGGTTCATTGATTACAAAACTTGCATGGCTCAAAGGGGGTACCATGAGATACAGTACCATTTCAAAAAGAGTGCATGGGTCACAGATAAATACATCACATTATCGTGTTCAGGGTTCTCTAAAACATTGTTATAGCAGATGCAACAAAATATAACATTACTTACTGCAAGGTACCTGGGATGACGTGCCATTCTAAAAAGAGTAAATCTGTCACAGATACACTCAAATGAGTCTGTCCATCGTTTTTTATATCCTTGAAAACCTTTGTAATAACAGATAAGAACGACAAATTATTGCAACAAAATATTATAACATAACAGTTAAAGTCATGAAATTATATATAGGTCTTCATGGGACGTGAGGGTTACCATGCGGTTCCTAAAAGGTAAATCGGTCAAGATACGTTCAAATAAATTACGCCATTGTGTTCAGCATCCTTGAAAGCCTTTATACATGATAACATGCAACGCTAATTAGCAACAATTTAAAAACATGATATAAAGGGTTAAAATGGGTATTTCGGGACCCTCTTTTGTGTCCCTGTCTCTTTATCTGCCAGTGTAACAAAAACACGTTGGTCAACAAAGTTGTAGATCTTATCAGGGCTAACTTAAAAGAAGATCATTTTTTGATACGAGGCGTTCGTTTTAAGATATAGCTAAAAACATTTTTCCTCGGCCGCAGAAATCGATGGGGTACCCTGTTTAAAACGGGCTCGCCATACCATACGGGTAGCTTACATAGATGGAACCTAATGGGCTGACGGGCCATACTATAAGCTGTAATATGCAAGACAGTTCATTCTTGAGATATTTAGAACTGGTTGTATGGACTGTCTGACACTGTAAAATTTTTGAGTACGCATACAAATAAATGCTTCCTCTCTTCTCCGGCCGCGCAATTATCTGAAATACCAATTTTCAAGCAGGGGATGTCTACGAGTAGTCTTATGAGGCTTGTTTCAACAATTTTAACCTTATAACTTTCCGAAAAGGTGTAAGTAATTATATTTTAATCATAGTGGGACGGTGTAACGTTCATTGTTCTTGTCTGTTCACACTTCTTTTGTCATTAATCTACTATCTTCTTTTCGTAACAAGACTTTTTCCAGTAATAGTCATGAATAGCGTTTAGTGGTATTGGCACACTGTCAACTCAGGGTATGTCAATGCGTCTATTTTCATGTCGCAGTTTATCTGAAATTCTTAGCTGTAAATTTATAACTACACTCTTGTTAGTCTGCATACATACGTTGCTTGTGTATTCATGCTTTGTTTAAGGAAACAATGTGGTGGAGAGTTCTTTGATTGATTCTTCACCAATATCGTACGTCGTCATGGGGCCGACGAAAAAGTTTTCTGAAGTTTCACACGGTAAAGTTTTTTGTTTATTTTATGTGAAAACCCTGGTTTACGTGTCATACTATAGTAAAATGCTTAAATGCTGTGCTGAAGAAGCACAACGCTAACAAGTTTACCCTGTTACTCAAGGTGATATATTTGATGTTATTTTATATCTTTAGTTCAATTTCAAGCAAAATACTGAAGTCTAAATCAAAATTTTATTGTCTTAGGGATAGCATAGGTATAAAACAAAAGTTAAAAACATTAAACAGAGATGCTATAGTTTGTTCAAGGCCCGTATTCTTAAATTAGTGTAGCCCCGACCGGCTAGTAATTTTTGACCTACCTGCGAGTAGTAAGCTTATCATACTCTCATTTGCAATTATCTCTACCCACAGCTTATAGTATTCTAAAAACGGGATAGTCTACCCACAGATAGGCTATTTTACCTGAGCGTAATTTCAAATTACCTGCGAGTAGTTTAAAGTTGCCTGCAGGTAATTTTGTCCTACCCATAGGTAAGATTTTTTGCCTGAGAGTAAATTTTACTCTATCTGTGGGTAATTTTTATTTACCTGTGAGTATGTTTTTTACTCGCAGGTAGGGGTAATATTTGTAATATTCTAAAATAAGGGTAGGGCTATATTTTTATTTTCTTTTTAAAATAAGAGTAGTTTAGCCTACTCTGTTATTTAGCACTGTAGCTTAAATTACTCCGACCGATCAGACCGATACCGTAACTTTGTAAAGCTCGCGTTCTGAACTTTATTGTGTATTTTATGTTATTCTTGTTTGTGACCTTATATTCTTATACTGATAGCATTGGGCGAATTTTAGTCATTAGTGACAACGAGCGATACAATAACACAGCCATAAATACCTGTATTTGTTGAAAATACCACTTGATCCGTAATTTTGTTACATATCATGGAAAAGTTTTTGAGTCGTTTCCGAATGTGTTATGAAGCGCATCTTTCACGAGTCGCTAAGTTAAAGATATATGTGAACTGGTGAAATAATTTTCTGTAGAATGACTCCTACTGTCATCAAGGTATACACGGCTACCGAGGATTGGCTTCATTTTTTGATAAAAAGATAGTTTTGACATTTTTTATTCGGTATACAGAAGATGTGTTTTAATCACACGGACTTTGTAAGTATCTAACATGATTAAATAATGTGCAGCACGTGTTCTCTAACTACTGCAGAGACAATCTAAGTTGACAACTTAGCTCGTGGTGATCTTATAATCTGAATTGAATGAAATCTTGAACTAAATTTGCCACTAAACGACCATATAGTAGGATCCATTTTTAAAACGCTCAAAATAAATTAAATAAACCTTTTAGTATCGCATGATAGGAGGCAGGCGCTGGTCCAGCACTTTGCCTAGCCAGGGTTCCGATGTCATGGCAGGAGTTCGATGCCTTAATAACGTTCAATGTGGAGAGCGTAGTCACATTTCGAATTTTGATGGAGACGTTAACGGGGGTATTTTGGAAAAATTTTGTTGACCCGGTCTCGGGACGCATATTTGTTGAAGTGGAGTGATTGACATTTACTAGTGTGGGGTGGCTGGGCGCCTTCATAGTCGACGCGCCTCCAGTTCGCGGCGAGGTGGCCCTCCATAAATTTTCGATGACAACTGTTCATTTTCCCTTCCAGAAAAATCTGTCTTTCCCACAAAAATTTTTTGATTAAATTATGCGTGAAATTGAACCGGGGCAGCCCCTTTTTCGTGCCCTCCCCACTGCCCCCCTCTCCCCCCCCCACACACACAAATTTTGATCCTACCGAGATGTCAGAGTTGTGACATCAAAAATTTTTAACGCAAATGTTTCGACTGGGAATGCTACCGTGACAAAGTAAAGAAAGAGGACAGGGGATAGCAAAAATCTTGCTAAGCGATTACAGCTATAGCTGAAACAAAATATAGATGTCAGTTGCAGCGCCGCCACGATTTATCTTTAAAGGGGGGACTGAAGTGGAGGGGAAATTTTTTCAAGTCAATATGCGAAAACTTCTGTAAAAATATTTACAGTGTGTGTGACACACGAAAGCGGCCATGTCTCCATATTCAGTATGTGTCCTACTAGGATCATTTTGTAAAGCGATTGAACCAATGTGCGTTTAACTAGTCTTGTTACTATGGCTATCTTGTATTGTAAGACTAAGTAAAATGTGTTTTAAAGTGGGCTCCATGAGAACCGAAATACGCGAAGCAGCCTTGCCTAAACAGATCTATCATCATAGAGAGTTAGTTGCCACAGTCGGCGATATGAGCTTAGGTAACAACAGGGTAATGCTTGCCGTATCATAAAATATTTTTAAAGGATATTCTGTACTTTTTATACTATTTGAAAACATGCTCCGCAAGATATTTTTGTAAATTTCACTGCAATTCCTGAATTACATTGTTACCTATGCCTGCTGCCGTGCTACGTTAAGCAATGGAAAAACTTAAGTTTTATGGTAATACTTAGGCGTAGGCTTCTATGTTCGTGATATTTCAACAATATTAGTATTTGTTTTTAAATTTTGTACTGTATCTGATACTGTATCAAATACTTTTCAAGAACGGATTTCTAGACAAGGTATTTTATTTGATGATTTTGTAATTATGGTGCTAAATACCACTACGGCATGTTCTTAGTATGTATCATTATTGCTTTTAGGTCGCCAACGTTCTTCGCAACTAGAAGAAGTTCAGTCGTACATAATAACGCCAGATACAGCATGTAACTCGTCAACGGATACATCACTCCCTAGCAGTTGTACTTCCACTGCATTTATTTGTGGTGTAATTCGGGACAGTGAATGCAAGGAGCATAATTTGCACCAAAACATGTTGCGCGGTTTTGGTCCCTCGGGTAGCAGTTTGAAGGCAGGTGGTGCAGCATTCGGGAATAGTCATTTTCCTTCCCCTCGGTGCTACTCTGTCGGATCACGGCCAGTAACCAGTGCTGTTAAACAGGCAGTACAGAAAAGAGTGCATATTCATAATAATCAACATCAACTGTATTCCCAACAACAACAGCAACAAACACAGCAGTTAGAAAGACCAGTATCGGATATTCCGAAAACTGATAAGCGCGAAAGTGTGCATGTACAGTCTCCTGTTATATGTGAAACAGGTAGTTGTGTGAATACACGGACTTACGTTACAACAAACTCGGCTGGGCAGCTACAATTAAAAGATGGAAGGTTTGGCTATATTAACAACAGTCAAGATTCATCGAGAGATAACACCAGTGAATACGTAACATGTCTTCCAACAAATACTTTTGTTGCAACAGCTGCGAATTCTCAAGTAACCGATACAGGTGTAACGACAACTTTACCTGGGCACATTTCGACAGACGTGACGTGTGGAAAACCATCCGTGTACGCTGACAGTTCTACCTCTTTAGCTATCAGCGTCGGAGGCAGCAGCACAGCGCGCCGGCGGCGTTCAATTATAGGGAAACTAACTCCGCTTCCTAATCAACAACAGTACCAGCGTTTCCTTGCTCCTGCCGGCGGGACAACTATAGTTCCTTGCGATGAAGATAGAAAACGAGCTAACTCATTCGGGAACTGGAGGTGAGGAGTCTTCGTATTTATTACTCTTGAGACATTGTAAATCAAGCGCCATTTTTACGAATCACGAATTTCATCGTTTCCTAATACAGACATACTTCAATCTTTAGTTAGCACATTTGTTTTGATGTATACATCTTCATGCTGACGCAAGAACCTTACTACTTAAACGGATAGTACAGCGGAAGAGTTCTGCATAGGGGTTAACAAATTGATCAGAGCCAGCGAAGCGATTGTAGCGAAGAGCACAACTAGATGCTTAGAACAGACCTTGGATATCTACAATTTTGGGGTTATATGTTCAACCTGACGCCTGTTATATTATGGTCTATGCTTCTTTTTGATCCTTAATATTTGTGGTCTTACGTACTATCAACTTTGGCATGCAAAGTTATCGTTTATCAATTCACATTCATAGAATAAACTACATAGCAAGGAGTTTAATCCTTTCTTACTCCGGCGTTGTCTATGTCTAATAATGATTTTATGTGTTTGGAGCATCGTTTATTTGCTTGGAACAAAAACGACTCCAAATTTAAAAATTCAGATGTCGGTGGTAGTTGAACACAATTAGAACGGTACAGCGCGCAAAACCACTTGGCCTCCACGTTTTAACAAACATGTCCTACATTACATAGCGGATTATTTGAACTGTGGTGCGAGTTTCCAAAGAGGTTTGAAACGCCGCAGATAGTGCAGTCTTAATAGTTTAGAGCGGCTAGAAAGTAACTAAGAGCAATTAATAAACCTGACAAAGTAGCAGAAATATGACTCGAGAACGTAGCTACACGAGTTGCCCGCTTAGAGCCAGCAAACCGTTACTAAACCACTTCAGTTTTGGACAGGCGATTTGAATCATCCTTTATATCCTAGCCCATGCGTCCTTCTAGTTTGTTTATACATCGAAAAATCATAAAGATTTGTGAATCAGATGTTAAGTTTTCTCAAAGGTTACGTAGCAGTAGAACAATAATTATTGTTTCCTATTGCCTAGGGTGAAACCCAACGGTAATAAGAGCATTTATTATTATGTCACATGTCTTTATTTTGTTCGTCTGTGTGTGCATATTCAATTTTTTTTGTTGAAATAAAATACATCAGAAAAGATCTGCTGCTGTGAATGACATCTTACTTTTAAGAAAGTTAGTCGCTAATTTCAGAAGACTTTTCAAATATCAATCATGTAAAGTGCGGTATCGTTCATTTCAGACGATGTGGAATACTAACTGTTGTACATTGCGTTTCTATATAATTTTAGATTTTTAACGGCATACCTTACAATGTCGCTGACAAAGTCAGGTATTTTTGGCATTCATTTTTTCAAAATCAAGTTTTAGACCATCTGGTATATGTGATTAATTTATGACAAGGCCGTGTATTCTGCAGCGATTTGTAATTTTACTATTGGATGAGTTCTAGCATAAGGGTAGGGATAGTACCATATCCCGGCGCACCAAGTTTTTAGTTACCGCAGATTGAAAAACTATGGCTTATGCTCTATGGTAATATAATATGTTATATTAAAATTTTGTAGATCTGGGACAAAATAATTCATGTGGCATCGTGGTTTTTCGGAGAGGAACCACAAACCCCTATCAAGGAGTTTGTAAGTAAAACAAAGAAAAACCTTAATTTACAGTGATGTTTCTTCTACAGATTAAGGGAATCCCGTCTTTATGTTTTTCAAGTCGGACCAAACGGTTTAGTGACACGTTTCCGGTGTGTGCTTTTGGCTTCTGTAGGTTTTTCGGCCGCCCATTCGGGAGTTTTTTATTTAGTTTTTATTTTTCCATATCTTTATAGGTGTGCGTGTTCATAACATTTAAAGACTGCAGTTTTGGTTTTCAATTTCCCTGAAAACTGCGTGATCGACACAGGGCTCTCACCATGCCGATTAGTTAGTTTCCACAGTTACCGTGGTACCGAATAGTTCGGCTACGAAATTAGACGAAGTACTCGAGCATATATTGGCAGCAAAGCAAATGTTGCTGTAGACTCGGATGATAAATTGATGATTGTAGCTTCGGCAGATGAAGCAACGTAGTTGTCGAATATAGGGTGATCGTAGTAAAGGGTAATAACGGGTCGGCAATTAAACCATAATGCGATTGGGGTTCCGCTATAGGAGGGGCTGACCTATATTGGCCTCGAGCACAGCTTATTGTGTCCCACCTCCCCTCCCCCGCCGAGACGCCGGTCCCGATTCGCCATCGCCTACGACCCCGGGATTTTTTTGCTGGAAACTAATTTTTCGGCAACAGTGCATTACTGAATTCATTTATGGAGCAGTTCGACGCGTACGCTTGAGGTGATGAACGTCCACATGCATGATGAAAAACGACACTTCGCCCACAAAATTGTTATACGGAGCAATTTTCATTTGAATGCATTTCGCGGCAGAATTGCAATCCCTACTTAATTTTTTTGTTGACGTTTGCGACACCTGAACCAATTGTCTGGCAACATCGCTGCCGGTTTGATCCAATTTTCGACGGGACTGCTCATCAGTAAACCATCTCATGTGATGTGGCTGCGGATTTTCCATGACCGCCTTTCGCAACTTTCCAACACCGTTCGCCACATCGCCAGGCTTCGGACTTTTCTTGTTCTTCTGGTAGTCACCAAATTCACGTCGAAACATCGATCGAAACAACTGCGCCACATTTGAAACGGGCTCATTCACCCATCTTTCGCCAGTTCGCCTCATTATGTTGTCAACTTCGAGCGAATTGAATGTCTGCATGAATTGCAAAGAATCCCCAAAATATCACCATCTGCACCACGAGGACAATCGCACACGGATAACATTTCAACCGCCGCTTTCCCTTCACCTCGACCAAATCTTTTTCTCTTTTGCAAGGTCTCTGGCTACAATCGTATCGACAGTGAGGACCTCGAGCTTCACCGACTGCACGCTTGATCGAGTGTCACCGGAGGTCTCTGGAACAATAAAGTCTGAAATTAAAAAAAATTTATTAACATTACAAGGTTATCATGATTTATAAAAAAAATGCAATAAATGGTTTCAGCTGCAGGTTTCAATATACACAGTTATGCTGATGATATCCAGATCTATAAATCTTTTCATATCAAAGAAGAATCTGAAACACTCCAGTCGATGCAACGTTTATTTCTATCTTTAAGTAATTGGATTTATGAAAACAAACTCAAGCTCAACAAATCTAAAACCGGACTTATATACTTTAGTCGTCAAAACTATACAGGCCTACCTTTGAACATTGGTAATGAATTAATACAGCCCACCGATGCCATAAGAATATTAGGTGTGATAACTGACAAGAAATTAACATTTGAAAAACACATTGCAGAATTAGCAGGAACTTGTACATGGCAACTGAGAGAAATTGGCAGACTTCGAACGTGCCTAGATTATGAAACAACGCATACAATCGCCAGATCTTTTGTTATGTCGCGACTTGATTATTGTAATGAGCTGTATGGTGGTTTAAACTGTTCTCGCCTCTTTCCTCTACGACGCATTTTGCATACGGCAGCCAGAATCGTTTCTGGTACTCGTCGACATGACCATATAACTCCTGTCCTGAGGCAACTGCATTGGTTGCCCCTAGATGGACGAATAAAGTACAAAATTTTATTGGTGGTTTACAATGATCTGACTACCAACACACCGTCATACATCGTAGACATGCTAAACCAGTCATCAGTGGCACGTCATACTAATGAACGAACACTTCGGATTGATGTAATCAGAAACAATAGTTTTTGTTATTTGGGACCCTCAGAATGGAACAATTTACCAAGTGCCCTCCGAAATCCAAATCTTGATGTTATTAACTTTAAAGCAAAACTAAAAACGTTTCTGTTCCCACCTGCATGACATTGAAATTTACGACATGATTATAATATGATATTACTTTTCTAGACAATATTTGTGACTATGTAACAATCATGACTATGTTTCGGAATATTATATACTATCCTGCGCTTTTGTCAGGCTTTTGCCAAAAAGGCGCGTAACAAATGTTATTATTATTAATTGCTAATAAATATACACCTGTGAGTACATAAATTAGAAACAACATATAAGCCCACTACTGGGAGCGATCGAGGCGTTTGAGAGCTTTGTTCATCCGCAGAAATGCTGACATCAACTGAGAGCTGTTGAGAAACACTTGGCAGCAAGTCGTTCTCTGAAAATATGAATACATGTTTAATTACTGAGTATAATTGGTGTTGGAGCATTGTTACATACATAGAAGTCATCACAAACAAACAACAACATACATAATACATAAAAACCAAAAACCCACCTTTAACGGCATTTTCATTTCGGCCGTTGCGTGAAGCTTCAACAGGTACGACATAGTTCTGGACCGTTTTCTTTTGAATAATAAAAAAATTTTTTACTTGGCTGTATTTCTATCAACGGGATCAGGACGTTTAGTTGGTATAAAATAGTATAATAGCTTCGTTGGTAAAATAGTTTAATAGCTTCTAATTTTTAAGACTAAATGTCTGAAGCGAAATTGAAACAGTCAATATTACCATTCTCGTGTATACGAGAATGGTAGCATTGATTCTTAATAAGGCGGAGCGTCCCAGAACTATGTGGAGGCCGCTCCTTCAACATATAATTTAAATATAAGTTAAGATATATAAGATAAGAGCAAACACAAAACAAGATTAGATGTTTTTTATGGTTAAAATAATTTTTAACCCTTATTTTGGTTCGCCCTCTCTCGAGGGGGGCAGTGTGGTGCTGACCCCGAGATTTTTCGCAGCCCGCAACCCTATTTTCGGAAACCCACCAGAACTCTTTGAATATAATTGTGACGAGGAGCATCACACATCCGCTGACCGAAACCGTTAAGATATCGCCCTAGTCGTGCCAGGTGGTCAGCAGATGTTCGATGTATTGCGGTGTCGTCATGACTGATGTTGGGTCGATGATTGTCGATTCTTTGTAAGTTCAGCGCCCCTGAAACAATACGACAGCAGCAGCAATAGCCAAGACCATAAATATAACCATAAAGACCTAAGCTCGCTATGCTTCCGGCGGAATAAAATGGCGCGGTAGCGCTCGCGGTGTGATGATCACGCTGCGGCATTGTTTCTTTGCTGATTATTCGGTCGAGATTTGTTTCATTCGGGTTGAAAGCTTCAGAACCACGCGCTGCAAGAACAGTCGACGAGTCCGCGCAATAGCGCAAGTTGTTCTATACTATGGAGTGCAATAGGAAGCTGGTTTGTCATGGAATCTAACATAGCAGCTTCGTCAGCATTGGAATTATTTCTTAGTCAAGCTGCAGATTCTCCAACACACGATCCACGTCGGCTTGGGTGAGTCCATTAAATTCTTCGTCATCTTAGTCTTCACTTGTTTCGTGTGGAAAAGATGCGTTGTGCCTATCGGTGACATTGTTATCGAAATTTTTTTCTTCGCTCGCTGAGACTTGTATTCTTTACAGCTCATAGTTCGGGAATTCGATTGGATAGAGGGAATTCAATGCGCGTCGAATCGCCGCTTTGTTCGGTAACAAAACTTTGCTACACCTTGCACTTTCCATCGGAACCTTCGACAAGGTTTTGTATTCGTGTCAATTTTCAAGTTCCTCGTGGACAGTCTTCGTCTTGTAGCAAAACGATATCCCTAGTATTCGGTGTCACTAGGTGCGATCGGCGACCGCGATGTTTAGCTTGACACTTTTCGCGCAAACTGATTAGGTATTCGGAATACCACAGTTGCCAGAGCCAATTCAATTTCTGACGGCGAGATTTCCAGTAAGAAAGCAGTCGTTTACGAGTTTCATCGAGAGAACTAGCTGCTCTCGCCTCGAAACGGCATATTTCCTCGGTACTTGGGAGATCAGTAAGAAAATCGATCGGTCGTAACAGCGACAACTTGGAATCATAAGCACCGCAGATGCATGTAATCGGCGTGTGTTGATGATAGTGTTGACTTCAGTCGTTGTTGTGATGAACTCTTGCCAGCTGAGTAATCTTCGGCCTATTGCCATTTTTAATACACATTTTACCACCTTTACCAAACGTTTATATCCCGCCCTGGCATGGAGAAGGTTCCACCGTGAGTCGCCATTCGATACCCAGTTGCCCAAACTTGCGCTGAACAGACACATGTGTCAAAATTCCGTGCCAGGCGCGATCTAGCGTGGGGTTGGAGTTCGAAATTCTATCTGACACGATAACTGATGGTATTCCTAGCCGAGAGATGAACCGGATCAGGCAATATAGAAATGAATGCGCTGTACATGCGGTGACGACCTCCAAATGAATTGCTTGTAAAGTTAGACACGTAAATAGACAAATACACATCTTGATCGTTTCGTTAGCACATTTGACGTTAAGTGGACCAAAATAATCGAGACCTGTCAATTGAAACGGAGCTTGCTTAACAGCTCGTTACTTCGGCCATATAGGCATTGGACCTATTGCGAATGGCGGACCTTTGCGTTTTCGTCATATCACACAACTATTCAGCACTTGTCGGACTTCCATACGCCCATGTGGAATCCAGAATTCTCTTCTAACTTCATTGACCGTGTGAGATACACCCAAGTAATAGTAGACGATTCTGGGTATCCTCAACAACCAGTTGGGTGAATTTAACTGTTTTCGGCACTAGCTTGGGATACTTCGTATTGTCTTTTATGTCAGCGTGTTTCAAGCGATTGTAAAAACGTATAATACATGTTCCTTGAGTCGTAAACCAAGCTGTTGAATAAGCTGGAGCTTCGTATTCGCATTAAGGGCTTTTAATACGTCGTAAAAATGACGTTGTATCCGACGGATTCATAGCTGTTTCGTTATCGTTGTTTCAGCACCTAATTGTTGCTTCAGCAGCTGAACCGCAATAGCATAATAAGCATGGTTAGCTGCCAACCAACGAAGAGTTGCTTTCGCAGTTCCCTGCAGCTGAGCTAAAAGGTACGAAAATTTTTCTGTACATGTGAATTCTTGGAAATCCACATTGGCTTCAAAAATCGACCAAAACTGATCCTGTTCGAGCGGATCTTTCCCTTCGAAATAGGGAAGTTGAAGTTTCGGAATCAATGTTCGTGGTATTACACTATGTGTATCAGTAGAGGATGGAACCATGAAATAGACTTCATTAGTGATTCGCTTTTCGACAATTTTTACGGCTTTGATGATCGCAAACCAAATCTTTAGCTGTTATAACAACTTCAACGTAGCCTTCAGTTGCGTCGATAACAGTTTTTGTTAGATCGTTTCTTCGGCTTCTCGATCACCTTCAACTGCAATAGCGTCCACAATGTTTCGAAATTTATCGTCAAGATCGTTGAATGCGGAAATTGATTCATTGAGTGTGTGGATCGTAGAATTGAGCTTCGCAAATAGTCCGTGAACATCTTCTCACTCGGTCGGGGAACCTTTTGTTGAAGTAAACAAACGTTATATTTTTTGACCAGCGCCGATTTCTTCAGACCAATACTTTGCCGTAAACTCCCGCAAGGTTCCATTATTGTCTTAATGTCATTTGTCGACCACGAACAATCCTACTCATTGCGCCAGATGATGCGGAGCATAAAAAAGTATGACAAGAAATACTGATAGATGTGTTGCACTCGCCGGAAATAATCAATGTCCGCAGGAAAAATGCGTCGTCCGTTGACGTACTGCGACAAATACCAACTGGATGGATTTTCTCCTAATAAATGGAATCACTTAGCGCGCTAACAATAATGCAGATACTAATGCGTACTATAGCAGCTGTTTCCACAGTTATCGTGGTACCGAATATTTCGGCTATCAAATGTCGTTTTGATGTAGATGAAGTACTCGAATAGTTTATTGGTAGCAAAGCACATGTTGCAGTAGACTTGTATGATGAATTGATAGATGAAGCAGCGTAGTAGTTGTCGAATATGGGATGATCGTAGTAAACGGAAATGACAATTTGGCAATGAAATCCTAATATATATATATATATATATATATATATATATATATATATATATATATATATATATATATATATATATATATATATATATATATGTATCTCTAAATATAATTGTGACGAGGAGCATCACAGTCACTGACCAAGATCGTAAAGATCTCGCCCTAGCAAGTGGTGGTCAACAGGATGTTCGATGCATTGAGGTGTCGTCATGAGTGATGTAGGCTCAATGATTGTCGATTCCTTGCAAGTTTAAGCGATTCTGAAACAATAAGACAGCAGCAACAACCAAGACAGAAAATTTAACCATAAAGATCTAACTTCACGACAGCACCCCCGTCCCGCTGTGTTCAGGTCAGGATTTGGGTGTTGATTGCAAAATTTTACATTTCGGCGCATATCTCGATAATGCGGCGAGATAGCACAAAAAGGTCTTTTATATTTTTTGGTACATGCTGTGATTTTTCATCATGCTGTGAATGTACAGTAGTGCCGCTATAACAGACGCACACTCGGTGTTTTGGGGCCCAAAAATTAATATTTTTTGCCCGGTTTTGAGACCGTAACTCGATTTTTGTTTCAAAATTATACTGAGCCTTACATGTATGGTCGATATTTGGGCCTAAATTCATATGGTCTATCTTAAAGATTCGGGAAGAGGACCATTTTGATGGCTCAAAAACACTATTTTTGCATCTAATGGCGTCCAAAATGACCAAATTTTGATCTTAGCTCATGTTTGGAAACCTTAAATTAATTTTCGCTGGGCAAATTTGTGTTTGAGTGACAGGTACTAAGTCGAGCAAGGTCAAGCTTATTTTTGATCTGCCTAACTATGGTTTTGGCGCTTCTAGCCGCCAAAATACCCCAATTTACCCTCAAAATGGCCAGATTTCGCTATCACATCCTGTTTGAAGCTGTTAAGTTAATTTCGGCCCGCAAATTGTGTGTGTGACAGATACTAGGCTGTGAAAACTATTTCAAGTGCCTCTTTGCTATATCCCTAAAATTGGGCTAATCGTGTTTCTTGGGGTCCCAAACTTCTATTTCTCGTATCTGGCTCGCCTGAAGCGCGATTTAGGTCCGTTGTGGTCAAATTAGTCATTCTAGTGACTTTGTCAACACTATTTCTAGTACCTAGCTACATTCTTATACCCTGAAAATTGGGCTAATCGTTCTTGCGGTGGGCCAAAATTCAATTTTTCGTATCTGTCTCGCACAAAGTGCGATTTAGGTCGGTTAAAAAAGAGCTTGAACAAATTGAGCACTCTAGTGACTTTGTGAACAGTATTTTCAGTGCCTAGGTATAAAACTTCCTATACAACTAAAACTGGGCTAAATGTGTTTCTGGGGACCAGAAATTCGTTTTTTTTCAAATCCCGCTCTCCGAAAGTACGATTTAGGTCTGTTAAAAAGCAAACTTGCTCATGTTGGGCAATTTAGTTAGTTTGTGAATACAATTTCCGGTAGCTAGGTACCTCGCTGTAACTCTGAAATCGGTATAATCGTGTTTCCGGAACCTCAAAAATTCGATTTTTCGTATTTTGCGCGCCCAAAGTATGATTTAGGTCCGTTGAAAACAAACTATCAAATCGCGTGCTGTAGTGACTGTGACACTATTTCCAGTACACTATATACCTTCCTATACCCTAAATTGGGCTAATCGTGTTTCTGGGGGGGCACAAAATCCGACTTTTCGTATCTAGCTGGTCCAAAATGATATTTAGCAAACTTGATCAAATTGGTCATTCTAGTGACTTTATGAAAACTATTTCCAGTCCCTAGGTACCTTTCTATATTACTAAAATTGGGCTAATCGTGTTTCCGTGGGCCCAACGATTACATTCTTGGGTCTTTACACACTTAATGAGGGTGCAGTGGTTTCTTTTCCATTTCCCGTTTAGGCAATTTTTTCTAATTTGTACAATAAATTTTCAAGAGATTTAAGGTCGACTGTCGGGGAATCCGATTTACTGGAATAATTTATTCTGTAGTGACTTAATTTGGCTATACGATGTTTTCTGGACCTTTTTATATAAGCTATTATAGCCTTTGTGACACACAAAATACGGCAAAATACGCAAAATTCAGGGGTTACTGAGATTTTAGCGTGGTATGTCACACACGGAGGCTGTTACTGGTGATTAAACATAATGACAACCAAAGCTTAACGACGATTGCTTCGTTTCGCCCTCGCTTGCGAGATACTAGTAATAATGGGCGATTAAGGTTTAATGCTTCAATGTTTTGTTGTCATTAAGTATGGGGCAAACCATCGAAAGGAATTATTGTGTTTTGGAAAAGTTTTGTATTTTCATAGACATTCATTTATCAAACAGTGTCGTCAATCGTTGGTATATTATTTTTAGCAAGCCACTGCTGGTCAAGATACGAACTTCACTTTTAACGACTCAACAAGTCATGAGTCCAAGCTGTTCTGATCCGTCGTTGCGGCAGCGCTCCGAGAGTTTCGATAAAAGTAATATATAATTTTTTTATAATAGACGTTTAAGTGGAGCCAATACATGCAGCAGAATTTTGATTTGAATCATTTTCCAGGAATTGTACCTGTTGTACAAGAAACATAACACAGGGTATTAGAAATGTAATTTCATATTTAAAACATATTTAAATGCCCACCATGGGCAGGCCAGTAGAGAAAGGCTACCACAGAGACAGAGTTTTGAAACATTTTTATTGTAACAGGTTTGAGAAGTTAATTTTCTGCTAACGCTCGTTATAACATGTAGTAAGTTGTCTTGTGATGATTGCTTTCAGTGTGTTTTGAATAGTCTATATATACGGGCTCGGTAAATTGTCTACGATAGTTGTGTTACATAAGGTTCAGGATAGGTAATAGATTACCAGTTTTTGGAACCGAAGGCTTTTATACTCGACCAACCGGATGATTTGGTTGGTCATGTATTGCATACGGGCCGTTAGATTTGTTTACGTTAAGGTTTTTCGATATATTTCACGCTGTGGTATTGTTGTCTACAGAGCATTTCACTCTCGCTTTCACGGTACAATACTCACAACAGTCGACCATGTCTTACGAACAGGCGAGTAACGAGCAAATTTTAAAACATAAAATTAAAATTATATTTTGTCTCGAGCAAGCTGCGAGAGAATAACAAGCGAGCAGCCGTCAATTGTAGCAAATACTATTATTTGACTACATTAAAGCAGTGAACAGAATTTCCATGCATTTTTTCAGGGGACTTGAGAATCATGGTGTATAACTTTTATTGGTAAATGTACAGGTGTCTGGGGTAAAATATACAATTGAATTTAAGTGAAATCGTAATGTAGTGGGCTCATCTTATTTCAGAGATTCCGCTCACATTGTACATAAGGTAAAGATGATTTAAGTATCATGTTTTGTAAGGTGTCATAGTTGTCCTATTTAAACACAGTCAAGAAAAAAGTTTAATGAGATCTAATGCCGAAGATAACGTTTTGTCTCAGTGAATTTATATTATAATCTAAGTATCATATTTAAGATTTAAGTATCATGTTTTGTAAGCTGTCATAGTTGTCCTATTTAAACACAGTCAAGAAAAAAGGTTAATGGGATCTAATGCCGAAGATAACGTTTTGTCTCAGTGAATTTATATTATAATCTATTTAACCTCAATAACTTGAAAAGCTACCTTTACTTTCGAAATGTTGGACAATTATTACGGAACTATTTTCGGTGAATTCGTGATGTCTAGTCACTTCTTATCTTCTTGATCCCATTTTATAATATACGTAACCTAAGTAATATCGAAAGTTGTCTTAGCTCTCCCGAATTATGCTCAATCAAAGAATGTCTTTTCTTTGGCAAGTGTTTAATTTCGAATGTTGGTTTTTAACCAATATAGGCTTTGCAGATGGTGATTATGGTTAATTTTTAGCCTTGGTACTAAAATATGGTACAGTAATATTACTGAGGTGTTGCTTATAGAATATGTCCATGGGATGCGTTTGCACGCTTCTGATGCTAAGTTTAGCGTTGCGATTTCTATTGGGCTAGAAGCTTCCCTGATACTGCTGATTGTATGTATGTTGATCCATGTGTGATTTTGTTCCTATGAATTGCTAGACAGATGTGTCCTGTACGAATTTAGCTTACCTTCAAGATTATTTAGAAGGGTTTTTACTGCATCTTCTAGGTAAAAAGTATGAATTTAATTATACGATTAACCTGAGCGTTTTAGGCAATAAAAGATTGGCCATGCGAATTCTCACTTTTGTATGTTGGGACTTCATAAATACAGGTTGACCGTACACGAATTAATTTTTTGACCTTCGGATTTTCTAAGCAGAACATTATATACAGCCGCGGTTTAATATTTTGGTCATCATAAAATTAGTTGTACTGCATAGAAACAACTTCAGAAAGTTTATCTACGGCGATGCGGCTTCTGTTTGCTTTTACATTGATGTCATTCCGTTTTTTTCGATCAGTACATGGTATTGGAGAACAGTGCTCAATGAAACGCTCAGAACAAACCAAAGATATTAGGTTATTTTCATTTGATGTACAGATGTTTCGATGATTTGTAGAAATCGCTGTTTGGACTGGAAATGGTTTGTTTGTGGATTGGCCACCAAGGAAACGTTGCCCGTACTGTATTACAGAACACAGTGTAACCAGATATTTCTGACCTTATAAAAAATTGTACAGAATTTTGTATTGTATAATAGTTTTGTGTTTAAGTTTGTATTTTCTTACTGCTCTGAGTTTATTATCTTAAGATGCGATGGCTATAACTGCTGCACCTGTCCAAAGTACAAGCGCGGCAAATGAAGTCAACAACACGACAGCACACCACCGAAAAATATCACATCCTGACTACATGCAGATGCACAATAATGTCCAAGCAGCAAGCGGCCATTCCTATATCCGGCCTGACTTGTCTCAGCCGCAAGCAAGTGGTACTACAAATATAGGTCCGGTGGGTTCAGGAGGTCTGGGCGGAGGTGGAGCAATTGTGCGTGGTGCGTCTGGGTCATCGTTGTCGACATTCTCTGTGCAATCGGATGATTTGGCCGAATTTGATTTTAATATTCGTGGCCTTGTTGGTGCTGCATCGTCGTCATCGTCTTCTTCACAGCATCACCATGCTCACCATCATCACTATGGCTCTCACATCGGCCACCATCACTATCTTCAACAGCTTCACCCACGGACATTGTCAACTCCATCATCCTCGGGTGTCCCAGCAGTACCTAATTCCCAGCAGTTTAATGTTACGACGAGTAATACCGGTGGTCCAGGCGCTCGAATGAGTCCTGTAAGCAGTTTGGTCTCAAGTTTCGGTGGATCTTCAGATTCTCTTGGAGCAGGTAGCATTGGAATCGGTACAGCATCTATTCTAGCCAGTGCTGCTGGTGGTGGTCATCTTTATGGCAGTAGTGGACTTATGTCCGCTAGTAGAAACCGTACAGGGAGCCTCGGTAGTTCTATGCTGGCTCGTCTCTGGTCTCCACGCGTCGAATTAATTCGTGAGCATACAGCAGAACTTCACATTCCTAATACCGTCGCGCTAAATTCCCAACTGCCAGTATTGCCAAATCAATCCAGTTCTGTTCAGGTGTGCCGAAGTTCCGATGGCGGTAGTTGCAGTTCTAGCTCGTCACGGCTGTGCGGAAGCAGTGTGCCTGGGTATCTTAGCCCAGACAGCAGTTGTGACTTAACAGTTGCTCGCAGTTTGGTGGATACGGACCATGAACAGCTTTTAATGCAGCAACCGATTTCACACTGTAATTCGTCTGATGACTCTAGCCTAATACAGTCACCTCTTCAAACAAGTAGATATCAGAATATATCATCCGCCCCTCACAAGTCGTTATCACTCGGTCTTACTCCTCAGCAAATTCTGCTAAATCGAGTTGGTGCATCGACGCTGTCGGCGCCGCTTGATACTATTCCAGCTGGATCAATTTCTGAATACGTGATGATGGAACAGCAACAGAAACAACTCCCATATGATTTAACCGTTGCTGGATCCACGGTTGATTCCTCAAGCACTACTGCAGAAGTTCGCACACCATTGACTGGAGACGAGGCAGTGCAGCCAAAGTCGTTTAGTGGAGAATACATCGTGCCACCGTCAGTCGCAGTCGAGTCTGTACGTTTTCTACTAGCGGACATAAGTCCACTACTGCCATAAAGATGACCACCACCAGCAGCACTGGCTAGAATAGATGCTGTACCGATTCCAATGCTACCTGCTCCAAGAATCTGGAGTCCACCGAAACTCAAGAACCAAACTGCTTACAGGACTCATTCGAGCGCCTGGACCACCGGTATTACTCGTCGTAACATTAAACTGCTGGGAATTAGGAGTCTCTTCGGACACCCGAGGATGATGGAGTTGACAATGTCCGTGGGTGAAGCTGTTAAAGATCGTGATGGTGGCCGATGTGAGAGCCATAGTGATGATGGTGAGCGTGGCGTCATACTATGAAGACGATGACGACGATGCAGCACCAACAAGGCCACGAATGTAAAAATCAAATTCGGCCAAATCATCCGATTGCACAGAGAATGTCGACAACGATGACCCAGACGCACCACGCACAATTGCTCCACCTCCGCCCAGCACCTCCTGAACCCCGACCGGACCTATATTTTGTAGTACCACTTGCTTGCGGCTGAGACAAGCTCAGGCCGGATATAGGAATGGCCGCTTGCTGCTTGGACATTATTAGTGCATCTGCATGTAGTCAGGATGTGATATTTTTCGGTGGTGTGCTGTCGTGTTGTTGACTTCATTTGCCGCGCTTGTACTTTGGACAGGTGCAGCAGTTATAGCCATCGCATCTTAAAGATAAATAAACTCAGAAGCAGGTAAAGAAAATACAAACTTAAACACAAAACTATT
>JASANE010013769.1:0-42102 GCA_030248225.1 Trileptium ribeirensis
TGCCCGATTAGAGTATATGTACTCGAACCAAGGTAAAACATATACGGATGAACGAAAAGCTGTTGTTTCGAGCAAAATCAATCCGAAGGATTTGTTCATTCATCAGACGAGGCGAAAACGAAGTATTAATCATCCCTGCAATATTACACTGGTGTTTCGTAGCGAAGTGCATTTCGAACCAACAAGAGTATTTTGTAGCGGACACGTTATTCGAACAGTAACCAGTGTGGCTCTCGTAGTATCAGACGGATACCTATGCTCCATCGACTTGTGCAGGAGACTACTTTTGCCGTATTGCGGAGGAGACGGCGAAGAAACAATAAATGAACGCTTGACACTGATGCGTATAGTGCATTGAGATAATCAGGGCGCGACATTATGAATGCCTTCACAATAAGCTACGCTGTGTAGTTTCTCCGGTTGCGGCTAATCTCCCGTAATTGCCATGTGCAAGAAGCTGACAGAGCAGTGATGTGTTCTCTGAGGCTCACCCGACAGTCGAGCGTGACGCCCAGTATTTCGACGGTTTCCCACTGGTCGATGGCGACGTTACGAATTTACAGCGATGGCGAAGGCCTGTGCGTCTGGCGAAGTAGATCAATTCGGTCTTAGACTCACTGAGTTTTAATCTGTTGTTGCAGAACCACTCCCATAGCGAAGGGACAAGCTACTGCACGCATTCTATAACGTCACGAAATATGTAGATACAACGACAAAAATCTCTCCACAGACGGTCACATGAAAGCATATGTCTGTAAACAGAGTCATTTCGGCGTTCACGATTGAAGGTTTTATCGTTCTATGCCAGTACAATTTTTCACCTGGTCTCGAAATGCAATGTTAGGATATCTAGATTATCCCGGCGTCCTAGATAATATCCGGGTATCCATGCTCGTCTCTCCGGTGCAGTTGGGAAACACTATATTTTCTCAACAGAGATTACGACTCAACGGAATGCCATGACAAAAGCTTAAACAGGTATGGTCAAGCGATATATTTATTTGCTCGCGTACATAATTGCTACTCTCATATGCGTAATTTTAACTCCAATATGGCGCTACGAAATACCAATCATCCTTCCAAGCTGGACACTTTTACACCATTAGCAGACTCGGCAGAACAATACCAAGTAGCACAGGGATTTATCCTACTACGTTATTTTAGTGGAAAATGTTCACCTATTACACCAAGCAAGTTAAACTATAATCTCGTCGGTTACTAATATCACTACCAATATGCTAGCTCAAACAACTGAAATAATTTTTACAAAATTCTGCTAAAACAAGTATACATTTGTTTCTAACATGGAAATTATTTCCAAATAACGCCATAACAGATTCAACACTTAAACTATCAACTATGACTATCCTATAAAAACAAATGACAACTTCGTGCGATGAAACGTCAGTTTCGTGATACAATTTCATTAAGAAAATACTAAATTAAAAACAGACCTTGTTAAAACTGTACACCAACTATAATAATAATAATAAGTTCCCACCAACCACCCGGCATCAGGCCAAGGCGTTACATTAAGCTTACAAACCTAAGTAGTACAGCTAACTGAGCCATATATACATGTATATTTACATATACACATATACACGTAAGCACGCGCATGCGCATAGGTATATATAACTATGCAATTAGAATTGGAATTTTGTTAGACTCCTTGCTATAGCGCCTACTCATTTCATCTGTATTAAATAATGGTGTCTTACCACGGCATTCTCGAGATCAAATATAGAGACGATGAGATTAATCGATTTTTAAATAAAAATCGGCAACACTGCAGGCTGTGCATTAAAAATTTAAACCACTAGCTATGGTGTTTACTAACGTAAGAAATTAGTTTAAATATACATAAGATTGGAACTATGTGTTGCCTAGGGAAGCAAATTCCCTCATGTGAAACCAGTACATATAAAGCCTTTGGGGACATATAAAGTCTTGAGCCATAAACACGACGGACCGAATCCTTTAACCTCGCTTCACATGAACGAATTTGTTTACCATATTTGATAATCTTGGACACCCTCCTCTTTGGAAACAAATTTGCGTTATTTCATGCCTATAACCGAATCTTGCACTACTGTGGGAACCATACCCGCAGGAAAACGTAGGCCTTGCGTCATGTGTTTATTATGTGAGTAATATGTATGTATTTGGGAACCTGCTTACGTCATACATATATGTTGTGCGTTTACTCAAAGTGTGGCCGCAATTGGCCCACCCGCTAAGAATATATGGTTCTCATTTCCTCTGTTATTTCTATCCTTGATTTAAACTTAAGAATTTCGACATTTAATTATTGAAGACTTGGAGAAAACATAACCTTTCATCATCTTCATCTTCTGCATACGTATCGGCAGGGGGGTAGCGGGTAATCCCCCTGAGGTCCGGACCCCACAAGGCCGGAAAGCCAGGGGGTTACCCGCCTCCCGGGGTTGGGGTGCTTCGCAGCTCCTCGACGAGTGTCGAAGTAGGACCTTAGTGCAAAACCTTGCGCAAATTGCGCCTGCTTGTTGATAATGGTGCATATGCGGCCGTAAATTTATGGAAAGCTTTTGTGTTCACGACGTCATTCCTTGAAGTAAAAGTTAATCGAATTATACTTATTTATATACTAACACTAACTAGATATTTAGACATTGAATGTCTGCTATGGTCCACGGTGGATTAACCACGAACTCAACGCTAAAATAGCACTGGAGCACTCCATTGCCGCAGTAGTCGCACCAGATAGCTAGCAGACTTTGTAAAGAATTTGTTGTAAACAGAAACTGCCAGCTGCCGGTAAACAGAAACTTTACATTTTACACAATTCTCAGAATTATAAATGCTCAGAATGCAATCTACACTTCTCAGAATCTCAAACCCCGAAGGGGGGTACGGACCCCAAACCCCCCCCCCGCCTCGACCAGTGTTGAGGCCGGACCCTAGTGCAGAAACTGAATTCATAGGCGAAAAATATGGCTGCTAGGACCAAAAAACGGTCCTCATGACCAACCCCCCCTAGGAAAATTTGGCCGGCCAGGGGGGTTACCCTCCCTGCGATGGCCGTGACACCACCCCGTGGAGGGCTCTACCCCTGGCATGACCGACCGCCGCCATGTATGATCTTCTTGATCTGTGTCCGCATCGGGTAGCATCACCATTCGCGTGGAATGTTCCGAGTCTGTGTTGTACTTCAAAATCATATTCAAGTAGAGGTAAAGACCATCTTAGGAGTCTCCTATTCTGTTCTGCAAAGTTCATTAGCCATTTCAACATGTAGTGTTCAGTTATAACTTTAAATTTTCTCCTGAGCAAACAATGGCCGAAGTGCCTCGTCCAGAGAACTACTAGACCTTACTTCTCAATGATAGCGTAATTTCGCTTAGCTGGGGCCAATGTTCTTTAAGCATAAAGCGACAAAGTATTAACCCATTATACTCGGGAGACAACACCGCCCACTGCTTTTCGTTCCATGCGTCCGTTTTATTAAGATCGTTTTTCGAAACCAGCAATTTTAAAAGAGGACATTTTGTAAGCTGGTGTTTTAAATCCTCAATAGCACTTTGACATTCTGAGCTACAGACGTATAGTATACTTTTTAATAAATAGTCTAAGGCCGACGCTCTAGTTGCAAATCCTTTTATAAATTTGCTATAATACGAAGCAAGATCTAAAAAGCCTCTAACTTGTCTTATCGTACTTAGTACTGGGCATTTTGTAGCCGCCTTTAATATCTTGTGTGGATCCGGTTCAATAACATTACCTGAAACGACGTTGCCCAGCGACTTACTTTTGTCTGCCCGAAATTACATTTTTTTGGCTTAAGCTTTATTTTGCCTTCTTTCACACGTTCGAAAACATCGAATAAGTTCTGTATATTGTCGTCCAAATGAATGGGAATAGATGATAATACTTTGTTTTCCAGTGCGGTTAAAGAAATATAATTGCTCTCATAAACGAGCTAGGGGCGCATTTTAATGCAAAAGGTATTACATTTAAACTCAAACAGGCCATTTTCACTTATAAACGCTGTCTTTTCCTTGGCGCATTCCTCGTGATCAATTGCGAATAAACACTCGTCATGCCCAAACTGAAACAATATTTTGCCCCGCTCTAGTTCTCAATTCTTGTGATAGGGGAATACGTCAGACTTTGTCACTGCGGTTAGATATTTAAAATCGACGTAAATCTTTCGTATTTTTTCATACACGAGATAAAAATGGGCGTTTTACCTTGCTGAGCCTGACGGCATGATTATACCGTGCTTTTCCATGTTCTCTAACTGTATTTTAACATTCTCCTTTGCTGTGTAAGGTATTCCACAGGGTCTTTGTTATATCGGGCAGCTATCACCATATTTTATAGCATTTTTAGCATATATTAGGCGCGTCGGAAAACTTCACCCCGATAGCTTAGGGAACGTAACATTACACCTTTTTGGACGTTGGTTAACCCACACTCCGTTGGGGTTATGTTGGGAATATTAACTTCGTGCTTGCGTGAAGGGTGAGGCAGCTTTTCTCTTATCGTTACCGTAATTAGTGAAGCTAACCTTATACTCTCCCGTGACATTTGTCACTCGTTTCCCACCAGTACCTTTAGAACTCCACATTTTTATCGTCTAACAGACATTCTCTTTTAGACACGTTTAGAATATAACTGCACTTCATCATAAAATTACACCTACAATGACGTCGTAAGGGGGTATCCGTGCGCAAGAATGCCGAATGAACGTACCGCTGTGATCCAATTTGTAACCCTGTTTCCAATACTCCCAACGGTTCTAGTCCTTGGTCATTCACTGTTTTTGCAATTTTGATTACCAGTACCTGCCGTGCACATTCTCTGGGTTAAGCGGTGGCTTACTCAGTCACCATCTATATAAAGTTTAACTACAAAATATAAAGAAAGTTCTGTTCAAAATAGCAACATCTCATGAGTAGTGGGCACCAGTACAGAATTATTTTTATTCTTCGAAAAATCATTGTGCTCTGCGCAAAATTCCCTGCGGTGTCGGAAGGAGCACAGGGCCCGTCGGCAAGGCTTGATATTGATAGTGTTCGTGTTATTATCTATGTGTATATATGCCAGTTACTTACTGCATTGCTCCAAACAGATGAGCTAGAGCGGAACTGATCGAAGCGTCGGAGGAAAAACAAATCTCGAAATGTTTCTTAAGTGAACTATTTTTGGAGGGTCATTTCGGCAAGTAAGGCTCTACATTTGGCGACATTTAGGAAATGAGACATAAATTTCTAAAGTGATATGCAGTTAAAAACTTGATAGGCCTATGGGAAAAGAAAATCAGCGCGAGGCCTTGTCGCCGGTCGGGTTGTTGAATGAGTACAGAGCTCGAACTTAGTTAAAAACGATTTCGATTACGGTGCAAGCTCTCCAACCTCAGAAATAGCTCTGACGTGTTGCCTTAACACGTGCGGTGCGTAAAAGGATCACGGCTTTCCGAAATAATCTCGTTAGTTTCGTGTATAGCTATAGGAGAGAGCTGAGAGAACTGACATACCGTTGGTCACAAAGCGACTCGAAAGAATCCGTTCAGTTCATGAAGGTGACCTGGCAATTCTTACATGTCTTGGTAAATTTATTTCACACCCCACAAGTTTAAGTTCGCTCATAACGCAAAATTTTCTCACCAATATATTATATAAACGGCTTTAAACGCCGCCGGCCCTTGACTCGGTCTCGCGCTGGGCAAGTTTCAATAGAATCGTAAGAGCTTAGAGAAGGCATGTACTGTAAAATCTTGGATTGGTCATCCGCGACTGTTTCGACTTTTCGACTTGACTTTTCTATGAATCTCTAGAGGGTGAAATCGGAGTGACAGCAACAATAATCGGATAAGCAAAACTTGTTAAGTCAGAAAGTTTGTATCCGGTGGTTCATATGCATCGATTAGGATTTAGTGTCGAAATTTCTCTTTATTGCTTTAAAATTAAGGGTAAATTGGAAAATCATCATTTATTGGTTATGGGGTTTGGAATCACATAGATCGCTGAAATTTCTTGTCGTACCAGAAACTCGCAATCAGACATAAATGGTAATCACCTGTAAACATGCTTTTGTTGCAAGTAGAAAGTATAGCGAGTGTCCGTAACTGTTATTTTGCTTTGTAACTCACGGAGTTTTTGGTATTTGTTGGTTTGAGAAACATTTGAGTATTTTATTAATTGTATATATGTGTGAGTTTTCGTTTGTTTGGTTATGTACTGTTTACAGGGCATCAAGGATAGTTTATTTATAGGTGGTCGTGAAGACTGAGTACATTGATTTGGTTATCTAGAATCCAAAGTGCATATATCATGCCTTTTCAATGGGTTTAGTGTAAATAAATCTGATTTTCGAATTATATTTTGTCTTTTAGTTGTTTGGTTACGTATTGCGTACAGGACATCAATAATTCTCTAATATGCTTTTAAGTAGGCTAATATGATGGTTTGGTTATCTAGTGTCCGGCACGAGTATCTCATGTCTTTTCAGTCGTCTTCATTGATTTAGTGTCAATGAACCAGATTTCCAGAATATAGTCGATCTTCAATAGTTTGGTACATGAAATCAAAAATAGTGTATATAGAGGTTTTTGGTATGCTGCATACGATTAGTTTATTAGATACGTTTGGTTATCTAGAAATTAGTACAAATACTTGATGCGCTGTGACTTGTTGTCCATGGCATTACATTCGACGAGGTTCAGGATTCCAGAGAATTAGGGTTGTGTAAAACATAGTCTGTAAAAGGTGATTACACAATATCTTAAAAATGAAACCACGGTCGCTTCTTTTCACCTTCGAATGCGAGATACAAGTAGTATATTTTCTGTTGTAACGCACTAGCACGCAATTCTTCTTTGTTTGTGCCTCACAGAACTGAATAAAATTGGATTTTTGTCTGTCGCTGCCATTCAATAAACTCTAACTGATATACTCTAGCTATCTGAATCTTTCAAAATGATTTGCAATTAAGCCTACAACTTTGCGTCATTCGATGGCTGAGGAAAAGTTCTCGCACAGTAAGCAATAGCTAGATATACACCAAAATATTTGTACCTTTAATAGACTGTGTGTAATGATAGTTACATTTGAAATATTTGCATCACTACTAATATAATCGCGTATTGTATTTCTGAGATAATTTTTTTAACATTCAGATTTGCAACAACATATTCGGGATCTTCGCAACGTTCTATTTGTGAGTCGTATTTCCGGTGACATTTTCAATTATAACGTCGTAATTACAATATATTATTTCCAATTATTATGTCGGCAAAAGTTGTTTATGACAGTGTCGCGGAATCAATAGCTGATAACTTTAACGAAGTGGAAGTATGACACTGCCATGAGCAAAACATATTACCTGAAAATCTTTGCCAGATAACAGCCATTATGTAAATTTATTGTACAATACTGACACAACACTTGATGTTTAAATGATCATCGTCAGTAATCTCACCATCGATTGATGAATGGGTCTCGGTAAAGTTTTTACCACACCTACCGCTCCTACCAACCCAGAATTATAAGGCTTCATTGTTCCAGAGGTTGTATATGCATCAAGCATGTGATTACTCACAGCACTAACTAAAGTGAGCCGACAGGGTTATATTGAACTACAAATGAGTCCGGCAAAGGATGGTATGGATTGTATCTCGACAAGTGATGCAGATACCCAAGTCAAAATAGGTTCTTTCTGTAGAGCAAAACTCTATAACGCTGTTATATAGCGATGTGTTTCGCCTCACGACGCCTCTAGAATGCAGAATTTCAGTCAAAACGAGATTTTATTGGGCTCATGGCACACGAAAACGGCGATATCACCACATCCGCTCGAGTTATATGGGCGTAATGGGTTTAATTTTGTAGAAAAACATTCCCTGCGGAGTTGCAGTTGTGAGGCCCTAAATACCCAATAAACGGCTATATTCCTAAATTACCCAAACAATATGGTTTATATTCGGCTCATTATGTAAGTTACTGCTCAACATAACTGTTTACGTCTCTCTAATATACACATTCAACGTTCAGAATTCACAATCTTGTCGATGAGATGCGCTACTAATTTTACTTGCTTTTCTAAAAGCTGCGTGCGTAGGCCATTCCTAATTTGACATTATCTAAGTTAACTTGGTACTAAACTAGCATCTTGCAACACTATCACGCAGACACTTAGGTCTGCTTTACGGTTGCTGTGCAAAGATCGTATTTCTTATTACAAACTCGTGCAATAAGCTTTACTGACGTTACAGACGACACGCAGCTGCAAACGTTGTTGTTACAAGTCACGTAACATCAACCTTCTACAATTTTTACATTTTACAATATCTTCCTAGTCAGAAAAAATTCCCTAAATATATATCGAAAAAGCTGAAATTAGAAAAAAAGATATGTCCAAAAATATTACAAATTTTACTCACAGACGATTAAAATTTTGCTAATTACATTGTTATAACTTCACACAACTGAAGCGTAGGTTTTGGTCATGATTTTTTGTTTGAAATTGGTACAATTGTATTAATGCTATCGGGATTCTGCGATCCAAATTTTTTATACTGGAATTAATTTAAATTTTACGTATCTCTGCTGATGTTCGATCTGGCAGATGCGATTAGAAGTCCGGCCAACTATCGTAGCATATCTAACATCACTGCAAAAGATTTCAGAGATGACGTTAGAATTAAGCTATTATTTTTAACACCTACATTTTGCCAAAGAATTACTCCAAGCCAGTTTTCAAACTCCCTGCGAAAGTCCAAATTCGATTACAAGATTAAAAATTAATTAACACCATATATCTATAATATCTAAAAATGTTTAGTTGAAGACTGAATGAAAATCTCTTTAACCTTTACTTTACTTTTCTTTTACAGCTAATCCGTATATCTTGCGATTGACACATTTGTTATTTAGAGTTCATTGTTACGTTATATAATTAACCCGTGCTGGGTCGAAATAAGCACCTAAGTTGTATACGTACCAATTAGGCTGTATTAGTATGGTAAAATATATATAAAGATAATGTTTTAAATACCATTTAATCCAGACAGTGGGTCTCGTAGTTCATTTCAGTTTATGTATTTGTCATGTCAACATCTCTGATATATATTGAGGTCCTGGGTTCTTTTGAAGGGGTGCTAACGAAAAATATCATACCTGTTCTAAAAGGTTTTATTTTCATAAAATAAAGGAGTTTAAACTAAGTCGCTCACAGTCGAGCTAGAAAGTGGTCAGTGTAGCTATTCAGTTTTAAAATCAAATTCTTGACCCCTAGCGTTTTCAACTGGGCAATGCTGTCGAAATTATTAATATTGCAATATTATACATATTTTGATGAAATAAATTTTTGAGCATAATACATCAAACTCTTGCATAAACTCAGTTCTAAATTTAAAGTCACATATCGGGATAAAGTGTGACTACGCATGGTATATTTGCATTTTAGTAAGTTTTGCAGCGCAATATACCTAAGTACACATTAGCAGCATTGAGTAAGTTGCCTACGTTTCATACCGCTAGGTTTTGCGAGCAAGCTAGAAATGTATTTTGTAGCATTATATATATTTACAACAAAGCAGTTTGAACGTTAGTACGTGTGGTGTAGATTTGAAGTGAAAATTTCATAACACTATATTCCTCGGTCGAAGCTGACGTATAGCTAGGTTTTGATACAGTTATCTTATTTTTACCTATGTATCTGTATTCACAGTGTTGCTGGCACTCTCCAGAATATATTTCGACCAAAGTTCACTTTTCGACCGTCAAGTTTGTTGATGTATGACACCAAAAATATTATATATCATACAGTTCCAGCATCTTTTCAAAGCTGTATTAATTGTCTTTGAAAGAGTTCGCTTATCGCTCACTTAAAGCTGGTCATCGCGTAAGAAATTTTTATACCTCAATACTAACAGCGTTGACTTTATGTTGTCTCAACATAACACCATTAATGCCGGCTTAATCTCGAAGCACTAAACTTCAAAATACAGCATTTTTTGACGTTAATGTGTGAAAAACTTACTGCGTGATGATATATCAAAACAAATGGTGTCAATCGTTATTGATTTCGCAAATTGATTTCTAAAAAAGGCACTAAATGATAGGCCTTCTATGAACCTGTTAGAGTAATGTAAATCGGTAAAGGTTATCGTAGAAACTATTTTTGAAGGTTGAAACTGCATGCTACATTCACCCTGGGAAAGTTTGTTTTAATAAAACCACATCGCTTTTGTCGCCTAACCTGTTACAAGTGTAAACTTGCGTAGGTCCCGCTATGAATGGCCATTACGTATCCAATCATTTATTGCTTAACTTTAAACAGAACTGATTTATATATTGGGAAGATGCAGAAGACAACAATAACATTTAGCCTACCTTTGGCCTGAGAAATTGCTTCGTTTCCATCATTTCATTTCAAAGCAATATCGGAGATAACGTCTACGGCATTTCTGCCACAGAAGTTACACATATGCAGCGAAAACTTGAACTATACGAAAGGCCACAAATTGCAATGTTTTAAAAATAATTAAATTTATTAGAATTCACGATATTTTGTTCCCTATAATATATTGCACTAGATGCAGTCATGATAATATCAATGCCGCAATTAGTTAGTCCACAGGCATAAGCATAGTGAACATATCGAGCAAATACGACCAATCGGCCGAGAGTTGAAGAAGGAATCAATATTACCCACATCTTTTTACCTCAACTTGATAGCTCTTTTCTGATTTATATTCTGTGAAGTTATTGAGATATACTCCTGCAATTATCTTTATAGAATCTGATGCACTATTAAATTTTGTGCATACTTTCCAGTTGCCATATTACAGAGGACAATTCCTAGATTGACACTGATTTTGGTTTACAACGGTCATGGTTTAATAACCACTGGACGTAAAACAAAAGATATGCAGACAAATGTATTTATAACTGTCAATTCGTAAACGCTTCGAATGCAAAAGAATTGAAAAGATCTAGCGACCAACATCTGAGGGGCGACTCCCTGTGTGTCCAGCCCTGTCACTCGTAATTCTTTTACGAAAATTAGCATTAATATTGTCCCTACAACCTTAACCCTTTTTGTCACAGCCGTCATGCTGTAACATTATTCTCGGGTTTGTCTGATTGTGCATGTGTATCTTCACTTTTTGCCGACACATGAGGACTCGTAATTAAGTGATCAGCGAATTAAGGAGTATAACAGTTAACAAACTTTAACGTTTGTTATCATATAAAGAATTTGGCCACTTTTAGTGTCAGACTTTGTCGTTGAATCGCACCTGCAAATGCGACGACCGACCTGTGACGCGAGACTAGTGGTAAATCCCTGTTCGCCACGAGACGTTGACAAGTTGCCTACAAAATAAAGCTTGTGAGGATCGATACTGTGATTCTATGCTCACATAATTAAGTTTAGTGCTTGTATATACGATACGTTGGTGCATTCCACTGTGCTGTGTTTTAAATTAGTATTCATACAAAGGAGCTACTAGCATGGAGATTTGTCACGATAGTTATGTTCCTGACAAATCAAACTATTGTTGAGTATATGTGTTCCTGTCCCCACAATCAGGGTGACACCGAACGCTGAGAGCAAGTTCTTCATCGTTTTACTTCATCGCTAACGGCATATCAATAAATTTATTTATATGTATGTAACGGGGTACGCGGGTTGCACAAACTATGCATGCAGGAACTACACACCCCGAAATTTCTATTGCCCCTAGCGTGGGCTCAGTGCAGAAGAGAGTTGCCGCCTTCTGGTAATGGTGCTCCTGGGCTGGACACCCGTGCCAATACGGC
Source organism: Trileptium ribeirensis (assembly GCA_030248225.1). NCBI lineage: Eukaryota > Metazoa > Nematoda > Enoplea > Enoplida > Thoracostomopsidae > Trileptium > Trileptium ribeirensis. Next base: position 11,808 of record JASANE010013769.1, read on the forward strand.
CTACGTTATCTAGTGGCTGATATAGGTCCCCCGGGTGTGGATCCCCGTCGACCTTGGTAGGGCCGTGATGGTTCACCCCCATACACCCACCTAAGGCTGGTCCCGGAGGCGCACAGGTAGCTACCTACCCAGTGAGCCAGACATCATGCATTACGATTAAGACCTTAATGTTTATACAATAAAACAGGTCACGATAAGTGATAGTTCGAATCCGACAGCTCTAATCACCGAGTGCAGCTGAGATGATTATTTGCTTAAGGAATTCGCATATTATACGCATTATTATACAAGCATAAAAAACACACAAATCAGTATCGAATTACTCAAGTGATCGTTCGCCTGGGAAAAACACAACCGGGTACCAGATTACATAAGTGAGGACGCACGTGAACTGTGCCGTTGTCTGTGTGGATTTTTATTGATGAAGCTGATTTCGTGGCTGATTGTAGACCTAGATAACGGTGCATTGCGAACGAAAAGGATTGACAACGAGCATTGGAGTTTTAATAGCGTGGTCAGATGAGCTTGTCTAGCACTTCTACGGAATATTTTGGCATGGTAAAAATAGCTTCGGCCGAGAACGCTTACAGTTATGGTTGGTCATGCGCGAATTGTGTCTCTGGGTCCAAGACAAATAAAGCGGGCAGTCCTTTGAACGATTTATAGTTCTGGCACAGTCAGGCTTTGTCCCACTGTTGCCTACACAGTCAGGTTTTGCCCCACTGCTGCCTATTTCTCAACGCAAGTAGTGCACTTGCTAGCCCAGTGTGAACATCATATAGACAAATCGAGCATTACATGGAGCAGTACTGAACCAAAAGCTATCATTAGCTAACAGCCTTAAATCCTGTGTGACAAGCATCCGTCAGCTCCTAACAAAACCATGAGTCGTAACCGGGACTTCGTTTCGTGCTAGGATGAGGCACCGAAGAATCAGCCGGGTATCAAAATGAATTTTGAAAGCGAATAAGTTAATAATCCAGTTTTAGTCTGGCCTGATGCTGGAAATAATCTCGGACTATTAGCGTAAATCATGGCGATATGCGGAAACAAAAACAAAACTAGTGTCCGAGAGATATCAGCACCCGTCCGTGCAGACCGGGACGCCTTCTTACTAGTAGACCGAAACATAAGAAAGCTATTCCGAAAAACAGTAGAAAACAACGAAACCGAGATGAAAGAAAACTCACTCACCAAACATGGTAAAGTCCTAAACCCGACTCATTCCTCGAGTCGAGTGCACACGCATTTAAATAAACTTTTTGGTTAGGTGGCTGGACGTAGATGCAAACGCCCATCCATTCAAAACCCGACCACACCTCCAACGATCTGGCGTGATCATCGACTGCCCAATCGTTTTCCCTGAATTTTAAATCGGGTGTAAGTTGTCGGTTATAAAAATATTTTACGAAAAACTTTATGGCTTTACCACCGTAATTTATGGCAGGTAAATCGGTCGTTACAGTGTCAAACTTTGGAAATTAAAAGCCCTAATTTATGGAGTCTTTTATTGCTCAAATATGTCGTTTTTATCGCTTAATTTATAGAGTCCGTAGCCAGGTATTCTCGTGTCAGAAACAACAAAATATATGACCTTATTTAAACGGCGAACAGTGATATAATTTACAAACTCCAGCAATTCACCATAAAATATAATATGAGAACTATGATAACAGAATATAATACAGTTTTAAACATTAAGTACAGTCCCGAACATTTATATTAATACGACACAAATATGAATCGACCGATCATGAGGCGGACGTGAAAAGCAGCGGAGACCCCTTCGTAAAGCGACCATGGGTTGGGTTTTATGATCCGGTTTTAATTTACCAGCTACGGTGCACTGGCTTAACCCAGCCGAGTTTCACTTTATGGCTCGTTTACGTTTAATTTGTGTGCGCCGTGACCTAGCTATTTCTCAATAGTCTAGTTTCGCTTGTTGGGACAATCAACAGTCACGGCTGACTATCAGTTCTGTCCGCATTGGCTTAGCTAGTTGCGTTTGATAAGCTGGGCGTCATGGGGACTGGACTGGACAAATAGATGAGTCTCGGCGCACTATCGCCGCACAGGGCAGGTGCCAAGCTTTAAATTTCGCGCATTGGACGATTGCTAAAATTGAATTTCCCGCGCTGGACAACTGCCAAAATTTGAATTTACCGCGCTGGACCAGTGCCAAAATTTGAATTTCTCACGCTGAACAACTGCCAAAATTTAAATTTAAAGCGTTGGACAGCTATCAAAATTTGAATTTCCCGCGCTGGACAACTGCCAAAATTTGAATTTCCCGCGCAGCTGCAAAATTTAAATTTGCAGCGTTGGACAGCTGCCAAAATTTGAATTTCCCGCGCTGGACAACTGCCAAAATTTTAATTTCCCGCGCTGCTGCAAAATTTAAATTTCACGCGCTGAATAACTGCCAAAATTTGAATTTCCCGCACTGGGCAACTGCCAAAATTTGAACTTGCTACGCTGGACAGCTGCCGAAATTTGAATTTCCCGCGCTGGACAACTGCTAAAATTTGAATTTCCCGCGCTGGACAGCTGCCAAAATTTGAATTTCCCGCGCTGGACAACTACCAAAATTTTAATTTCACGCGCTATGTCACAAGTTAAATTTGTAGCGTTGGATAGCTGCCAAAATTTGAATTTCCCGCACTGGACAAATGCCAAAATTTGAATTTCCCGCGCTGGACTGCTGCCAAAATTTGAATTTTTCGTGCTAGACAACTGCCAAAATTTGAATTTCCCGCGCTGGACAACTGCAGAAATTTTAATTTCCCGCACTGTGTCAAAATGTAAATTTGCAGCGTTGGATAGCAGCCAAAATTTGAATTTTCTGCGCTGGACAGCTGCCAAAATTTGAATTTACAGCGTTGGACAGCTGCCAAAATTTGCATTTCCCTCGCTGTACAACTGCCAAAATTTAAATTTACAGCGTTGGACAGTTGCCAAAATTTAAACTTACAGCGTTGGACACCTGACAAAACTTGCCCCATAACATCATTTATATATTGAGATATCTGCAACCGATATGCTATACTGTGTTTTTGGGCTATTAAGGACATATTATACAGTCAGCGCTGACTGATAAAAAATCCACAGAGTCCCGGCAGACTGTCACATATGTCCGTCGTAGTAGCTACGCTGTTACGCGGACATGCGGACAGTCACCGCTCACTATTAGGATATAGCTAGCTCACGGCGCACACAAATTCACGTAAATGAGCAATTAAATACATTAAATATTAAAGCTTAGCAACATTAAATACACATTTCCTTCTGGTACATACAAAGCAAAACGGCCCATGAATATGAGGTAACAATCAAGTCCAAATAAACTGCAAGTATTGCCATGAAATAGAAGAAACGCGGTTGAAACCGCGCAAACTGATCATCACGCAAACCCAGCGGGGGAGGGAACACTCGGCGCGAGCACTACGTGAGATAAACGAGTCAACATGTAAAGGCCACACGAAGCGCACCCCAAGGCTGCCTACTACTAACGCCCCGAATCGCAAGAAGACCCGCACATAAAAGAAATGCCTCTATTTTGTCAAATTTTATTGTTCGCTGCCTTAGACATCCACTACTGCCGCATTAAATTTCTTGGTGCCGAACAGCAGGGTGCGAGGAAGTACTACCGCCGCAATAAAACTGAACTTACAACAACGGCGAGACAAGTGGAAACACGGAACGAGGTGTGAAATATCCGACACTCGCGGGACAAGGGGAAGAAACAAAATGACAGAGGGGAGGAAACCAAAGTTGCGAGAGACAGGCGCGTTTGTGAAGGGTCAGGTTTCGCTCCGAGAAACCTATCCCTCACATGTATTTACATTTTCACAAACTGGAACAATAAAATTTATATCCATAGTTTTATGATTAGAGTTTATATATATAAAATTTGCAAATTCCTCAATATTGTCTTAATAGCTGTGTAGAAATATGTATACGTTATCGAAAGTTTTTTAGGGGTTCGAACGTCATAGTAGCCATTCTTTTTATTTGTACTGATTCGATTCGTAACTGTTTAAAATGGCGTTTTAGCAACATTTGTTAATTAGATTTCAGACAAATCTTGGAAGGTACATTCACATAAGAATTGTTCACATCACCCACTACTGATTTTGTCTCGGTAATAATAAGTGCATTAGCCGATAGTGTAAATTTAAGGTTACTAAGAAAAGCAAGAGTATGCCAAGGTGTGGGATTTAGCGCTCCCCTCGTAAAATGAAATTTAGCTTAACATTTTTTCACATCCCTAACAGAGAACAATTAAAACAGAACTGAACCTTGTTATAGCGTTAATAAAAGCAACTTTTCGTTAAAGTGGTGGCCGAATGGTTAGACACTGAATTTGCAATCACTTGTTCTTAAGGTAAATACTCGCGCGAACTGTGTTATGTTATTGCTTTTATATTTAGTTTAAAACATAACAAAATCTTTATAATCACTGAATTAAGTTGGCAAGATTTTCTGCTTTTCTCATACTGCAAGTTACCCGTCGGTCCAGTAAGCTGTTCAATTTACTAAATTGTCCAAGTATATTCTTCAATTGCGTCAATCTAGCTCATATATATATTTACACTTGTAGACCATGAATACTATAAACTGCAGTGACACATTTATTGAGAAAAATTAATATAGCTCATGTTTGAGCAGAGCTCGCTGAGCAAACCAGACTTTTCGGCAGGAGAACTTGTTTAACAACATTCCTTCTAAAATTACTTATATGTAATTAGAGTAAGGGACATTAACGAATATACGCGTTTAAAGTTGCTGTTAATGTATTTTGGTTCATAGTAGACAATAAAACTATATAATTTGAATAAATAACAGTACAGAATGAACATGGCCTATCACCTTTTAAAACTCATGGCCATACTGTTGATTTGTTAACTTTGCTGGACTTACGTACCTACCTCTCTGCCTAATGCAACAGAAGTGGGGCGCTCCCAAGTGCATTATATCTCGCCACGAATTTGCGCCTGCGGATTTTTCAGTGATGATTTGGAGAGCCTTTTTTCTTCAGCATCTGTAGGAGACCACATGGAAGTGCGTTTCGAAGTCGCTCATGATTTGTGGCTTAAATGTTAAAGCTGAGCGACCTCTCGGGCGATTCATAGTGTCGGATTTTTTCCATTAAATAGTTTTAACGGTAGCCACTCCTCGTGTTCCGTACTTAATGAGGCCCACTAGTCGCATTCTTTTTTATTGTAGTAGGCGGTAGAATGGAATGTTGTGATAAATTGGACGTGAGGGATCCTGATAGGAGAAGCGGTCAGATTCTTAGGGTGCTCATGGAGATTGAGATCTCCAAAGAGATCTCAATGGAAATAAATATGGAACAGAGAGGAGATTATTTTCGCCTAGTTGAGATCTACACTCCGCAGACGAGATAATTTAAACACCAAACGATTTCAAATCAGAACTCAAGAGTTGAAGATTGTTCTATGTTTTGATATTTAGTTACACAGGTGATATTGCGCAATTCTTCATGCGCATTCTGTAGATTCTTATGCTAAGACGGAAAAAGTTTTCAAACACGTTGAGGTTGTGCAGCTTGTTAACTAAAAATGGCCATACATGCTGACGGTCCGAGGACTCAGGCTGGTAGCAGGGGTCGGAGGGGAGTGGGTGAAGGTTGTATCAGCACGAGTAGCCAGGGTGTTGACGGGGTAAGATAGTTTCAGGGTAGGTAGCTGTATGTTAAATGGCCATACACCCTTCGCATATAGTAATAAAGATCAGACTGAGACACTATTAACTTGATGTTCCGTGGACAGTGACACTTCGCTAGATTGCCAAAACGGTTCTATGTACTAAAGGCAGACCTGACTTTGAATGGTTTATGTCGTTGGTGCATGATTCGGTAGCAGCAAACACACTGTTTAAACAGCGAAACTCAGCTTCATTCTCTAACTTCCTGTTTTTACTGGATATTTTTTGGTGAAGTCTGCACAGCCCAACATGATTTTTGTCATTTCGCAGTTAATACCAGACCCTCTCATTCTCTGACTGCACGGATTCGACCGACAATGGACTGCATTTTGTCGTGATTGTTCGATACCATGGCGATGTCGTCAAATAATCAGCTTCGGTAAATCGGGCGATGGAGTTGTTTTATACGACACCATCGCATAATCGCACACTTTTCCGCATTAAAATTAAACGACTACAAAGTTGAATACAGTGGAAGACAAAAGGAACCCGTGCTTATTTCGATCGACTGTCACGTTATATCAACCCTTTGGACGATTTGAACAATATGTATACCATCATGACCAGTTTTTAGGAGTGCCTCCGGATTCCGAGGAGTGCCTCCGGATTCCATAATCTTGGAAAGCGGGAGCCAATCAACTGAGTCGAATACTGTCTGAAGATCGATCGTGGACAGGACTACTAATGCGTCTTTCACACAAAAGTGCGTGCACGAACTGCACACCATAGACACGTCGCGCAACGATTGCACGCAAACTGAATACAACGGCTTTCCATTATCCGCAAAATGCTAACAACGCGCTTCTATTACCACATGTCGAGTGAAATATTGCCGACTATGACTATGCGGCTAAAGTAATGGTAGCGTCTATATCTATAGCTTGCGTGCAATGGTGGATACTATATCTACAATAACGTGCAATCGCATCAACCATATGTGCATCTTTGTGCAATTAGCAATGGTAGCGCTTATATTTATAGCTTGCATGCGATGGTTGATACCATATCTACTACAACGTGCATTCGCAGCAACCATATCTGCATGTTTGTGCAATGGTAGTTCCTATTGCAGGTCTATAAGAACCATACATGTTCATGGGAATAGAGAGTTGTCCCCTTAAAGTCCGATCCCCTCCCAAAAACCTATTATTGTTATTGGTCTCCCCTCCTGTTTGATATTGGTGTCCATCTCCAGTTTGATAATGGTACAACCTCCAGTCTGATATTGGCGCCCCCTTCTAGTTTTACATTGGTGCCCCTCTACTTTGATACTAGTGCCCCCTCCAGTTTGACATTGGTGTCCCCAGTTTGATATTGGTGTATTAGTGCCCCGTCCAGTTTGATATTGGTGCCCCTTCCAGTTTGATGATGCTAGTGGACCTATGGTTTGGTCCTAAGGTTTGATGGTCCTATGGAACTAGTGTACTAATTGAAGCGGTAGCCATGGTGTCTAGTCAAAAGTGCTTCCACCTTGCGGAAATCCGCAGTGTGCATATCCAGTAGTATATTATTACTCTGTGCGACGCTTGAACCTGTTTGCAATCTTGGCTTCGAAAAGGTTAAAGGTAACGTTAAGAGGCATGATCTCTCTGTAGTTTGAAAATACAGAGTTTGCGTGATAATGCATTATACATTATAAGCTTGCCTAAAGTAGATAGTTTTACAAAACTGGACACAATAATTATAGTATATCGATTTAAGACATACTTTTGGGCCAGTCAGTTTCAGTATATGTCAAGACAGCATGAAAATTATTGTTTGAGTTACATCTATCTTGATTCGTTTGAATTTTTTTTGCTTAAGCGTCGATTTTAGAAAGTGCTAGATTTACACAGGCTTATTATATAATGTTGCATCACAAATTGTAATCCTAACTTGGTATTTCAAAATCATGGTACAAAATAGCGATATACTAGTGAAGGGAATCATAAATGTGGGCTATTTTCCAACCCTACTGAAAAATTACTGAAATACTAAATTTCCAAAAGTGGCACTCGTTGTCTTAAATTTTGATAATATTTTTAGCGGTTTTACGCATCAGAGACATAGAAGGCCTATGTAGATTTCCTTTACTGTTTGCCAAATTATATTTGAGTGTATTTCAATATCTTGTCGTTACAGATATACACAGCTAAGCCAGGCGCTAGCTTAGATAATTGTTCACTAATGCTAATTAGTGGCAATTAAATGTTTAAAGATAATTTAGGAAATAAAAAATTCTCCAAAACAGTTTTGGACATTCTGTCGCGGTCTGTATGAACATGGAAACGAAATTGCTTGCATAACACAAATGTTGTTTAGTTTGAAATGCTAAAAAATTTGATAATAGTGTATACACTTGTTCACTCATTTTAGAAAAAACATGACAATGCCTCTTTGGAGGGAATCAAAATTTTTTTTCACATTTGTTAGTTTGTACTTTATTCTGATTACACTGATTGTTGCTTTAACATCTGGCGAACAACGTGGTGATGTGGTGATAAGACTTTGTCCTCCCGGTGGAAATGCATTTTTGGCTTTATGGTTAGACGCTTGCGGTGGTCGAAGAAGAAAGCGCGATTCTCCGTCAGGTAATGGCACAGTCGCATCTACATGAAGGGGAGAGTTGGGCTCTCATCAGCTCTCCGCAGACTATTGGCTGTCTGTCATACAGTCTACTGGCTGAAAACAAAATTTCTACCTATGACAGATTGTGAAATCAGATGGATCGTTAAAAATCTTAACACATTTTCTCGTGTTAAAATTCGTTTTTGAACTTAAAGTATAAGCGCAGCGCAAAATATGGTGTAACGCTAACAAATATTTCGAAACATAATTCACTGTTTTTATTCCTAATGTTTTGTGTCGCACATACTGAATGTTTACTTTGAGATATTACAGTCGGATGGGGTCTGATCGGGTGGGTCTACCATTAGTCGGGTTGGGGCAGGTCTGAAAATTTGGAACTGACGGGATGTCTAATAAATATCATATCTTATTCAAAGAAGATATAACTTATTCTTAACCTTATCCGTCGTAGGGCGTATTACCTATACCAGAATTATAGATTCTGCGTTTTATGCTGCGCTTGTGCTATATGAAGATTCATGTAGGAAGTTTTAAAATATTTAAAGGTAGAAAGAAATCTATATTCTAGAAATTATAAGTTATGCGAAACTATAATTTTACATTTATCAGTATTATAGGCAAGTGCGCTTAATATTTTACTAACTACCACAACATTGTGCAGCAAATTCCTCAATTTGGAAGGCATGTCGCTGGCACCCAGCGCACTGGTCACCCCTGCATTTAATAACGGGCACAGGCAGTCTGATTCATTCTAGCTAAAATAATACATGCTATGCGGGCGTTCATGGGGGCTACACCCTTGAGGTCTCGGATTCCGTTCCCCCGAGGACTCTGTCTACCCCCCGCCCGAATGTTCCTACCCGCCCTGATGCTCCTGAGAACAACTTCACCCGCGCTAACAGCGCGCGGAGAAATTTTGCAAAAACAAAGATAAATTGGGAAAAAATTTGGCAAGACTACTGGTGAAATCGGTAAAAATAATGGTGCGACGAGGCGGTGGAGGGAAGTTGTCAACTTTGTGTCAGCACCCCCTTATCCCCACCAATCCGGCATGTAGGAGCTAAAATGCAGATGAGTACGGTGGAGGTCTCATGTATATGTCAGTAGTTAGTCGAGTAATATGAGTTTATTATAGGCATTCAATCCTACTTTCGCTGAAGCAATGACCTTTGGCAATCACTAATTACCACCGCGTAACCGACCGGTTTCTTTACGTTGGATTGTTATTTTAGTTCCGCCATCGAATGATTTCCACGACTGGCGCACGGCATCGCTCGATGAAATCCAAGAATTTTGCTGTGTCAAAGGATGCTCAAGCAATGTATTGTCAAATTTCTGTGCTCCATTTTGACGATCACTCATACAATTACGAAAAAATTTAGCATTATTACATCTGTTGTTTGTGTGTGTTTTTTTCGTTTCAAAATCCCCGAAGCGTGGATCGCATAAGACAATTCCACGACCACAGAGCTGTTGCCGCAACTGCACTTTTTGAGGATTTTGTAACGAAAAGGTCATAATGCAAACATCAAACTTTTAGCTAAGTTATTGTTGTATTTAACTTTTGAAGGCAGATATAGAGCAGACATAATCTCATTTTGTTTTATATTTGGGATTGTATTTAATGACGTTGTACCTATTAAGTAGGCAATCTGGGAAACATAGACTTGTTGAATATAAAATAAAAGCGTATTGATGCTTTAATAATTTCTGGGCAATAACAAAAATATTCAAGTCATGGTTGAACTTAATAGTATTGATGGTTTAGTTAGCCTTAGTCTAGCGAATCACTTGTAAATATTGGTTCTGAAATATGGCTAAGGATACAAAGTACAAACACAATTTAATGCTAATTTGTTTTAGTTGTTTAGCGTACACACCAATTTTGGGCGAATTAGTGCTATATCTTTCTTTCCCGCACGTTGAATCTTTGAATTTACTTTATTCGCATACATTCATTGCACAGTTCTGGCACTAATCGATTAGGTACTGCTATCCACACAGAGGCGAATGTTTAAGCTTTCTTTAGACGCCGCACACCACGATTGTTCTCGTTTGGGTATTCGGATCTACAAACTTGCAGGAACTGTCTTATTCATACGGACTGTACACATCATGACTATAGCTAAAGCTGCTGGAAGCGGCCATTCGCTCTTTCCTAATTATTATTCTCAATTTATGATTGGTTTTACGGAAAGTAGTATTGAAGTTGCGGTGACGCCGAAAAACGTAAAATACATTTCCGGCTCGTGTTTTGAAACGAACTTGATATTGCTGTGCGAAAGCCATGTTTGATCAGACGGCAATATTTTTGATCTACGTCATCGTTTACATAATGCATATATGAACTCTGAGTGTGCAATACAGCAAAAAATCTTATAATCATGATCAATGGTCAAGAAATGACACCTCGCAAATAAAACTACACTCATTTCTTGGGGACACCACACATTGCCTTTACACAACCACTGCCTAAGTACGTAATTTAATCATAGTGTACAGCATAATTTCGCAAAAAATAGCTGTTGCGGACGATGAATCTTTAAACTGTGCTCATTATCTCAGGAACGGATAGTATATATTGCAAATTTTTTCTCACAGCAGTGAGGTTGATATACTGTTTCTTGTTCTCTCTGGCTTTTTAGATCATACGTCATGCAATGCCACAGGCGTGCTTGTGAAAAAATTTTTGGGCTCGCGGGTAGCCCCGATAACTGGAAACTTGTGCACCGCTGCTAGGCCCATACCGTAGGCTAAGAAAATTTTTCAGGCACGTGAAGCCCGCAAAATTTAAACTTATATCGTATACTTTGGGAGTACATAATTGCCTTAAACTTATTCTTTTGCATTTAGCTTCCTAATAGTTAACTGTTTGCCATTGGCACTCGTCGCCCAGGCTACATAACGAGGCAATCTACCCATCTTCGTCACCCACCTCTCTACCTCCCCACAAGCTACCATAAAAGCGAAACGGTTTTCTCATAAGGACATTGTGAAATTTGTCAGAACGCCGTCCTGTGATCTTTGCCACAGCACCGATATCACGAATCGCTCATTTTTTGGAACAGATATCCATGAACACAAATTTTTAGATAGCACCCACTATAGGGAAAGAACTATACACACTTTTAAACAACGTTCAGTAAAGGATACAATTTTCTCATTTCAACGAGAACGGCCACTGCCAATAAAAAGAACCACTGATTGGAAAAGGAAACCACATAGTCATTTTGAGAGCGGGTGCTAAATAAATCACCAAGTTTTCAGGAACCCGCTCAATAATTGAGGAAACTATGTTTTTGAATTATATTGTAACAATACTGAGCTACCCAATCATTTCGACAATAGTACTCACTGCTGAACATGCGGACTGTGAACGTTAAGGGTGCCCACTATTCATGGCTATACCCGCTGACCCGTGAGTACCTGCCGATATCCGCAAAGGTGCGCGATATCTGCAAAGATGCCTGGGATATAGGCGCGTGCGCAGAGTACCGTGCCACAGCAGGTTGGTGCCCATAAAGGCACGACCCAATGTACTAAACAAAATCTCCTAATAATTTCTATAGCGGTTCCTAACATTACCGCCAAGTCTTCTGAAAATTTCTAACTAGACGAGAAAACTATGTCTTTTTGATAGCGATAATTAGCCCTAACGGCCCATGCCAACTTTAGGGGTCGGACGTTATTTTTTTATTATTTATTATCAAATTTACTAGAGTTTTTTAAGAACAAAATTCTATCAAAACAGTGTGAAATTATAAAATAAGAATATAGCAGAAAAAATTAAATATAATGTAAATCATATTGTTTATAATACCAGCGAAGAATACAAAATTAAAGCTCGTCAGTAATTTATATCATTATGTTAGAACTAACTAGTAGGGTAAGGGAGGGCTATTTGACTGACTACTAATCCCCTACCCTTTAGAAACGGTTTGAAATTCAGACGCTGTTTAAAGCACTGCATGGAAGGTGCTAACACAATGTAACCGTCGAGTTTATTCCACAGGTCTATTACTCTAACAGAAAAGGAATATTTTCGGATATCCGATCTAAATGTAGGTTTTCTCAACTTAAATAAATGTCCTCGTGACTGTATGTTTGTATCCGTAAATTGAAAAAATTCATTAAAATTTAGACCAACAGAACCATTGACAATTTTATACACCATCACTAGGTCTCTTTTAATCCTACGTTCCTCCAAAGATGTTAATTAAGGCGAACTAGTCTATCATAGTAAGAACAACCTTGCAAACTAGGTAATCTCCTCGTAAAGAGTCTTTGTAACGACTCAATAGCATCTATATCTATAATATAAAAAGGAGACCAAAGTTCAGACGCATAACATAAGTTTTATACATACGCATCAAAAAAGTAATATCACGAGAATAAAATGCAGAAAATATTAAATTATCTCTGAAACAAGCACGCTTCTTAATCTCATGACAGTGTCAAGATGGTTTGAGCGTATCAGACAGCAAAATGCCCAAATTTTTAATTTTATTAAATTGCTGAAGGATAGCGTTACCTAATGTATATTGACGTTTAACGTTGTGACGACTGAGATAGAAATAACCACACTTTTCAAAAGTTGGTCTAAGTTGTTTTTGTTCAGCCCACTTAAAAACCGAATTAAAATCCGGAGGTATGGTTATATTATCATTGTTTTTATAGACCAAAAACAACTTCAGGTCGTCAGCAAAGGCTTTTAATTCTAAATTTTTTAGAAATTTTGTATATCATTGAAGTATAAAAGAAAGTACGGGGCCTCGCACACTACCTTGAGGGATACCATACTTAATCTCTTTTGATTGTGAAGTCTTTCCATTTTATTTCAGTGTATTGCAAGCGATTCGTCAGATAGCATTTGAACCAATCATATAACCTGCTTTTAACACCAAAACTGGATATAACCTGAAGTAATTTCGGATGTGAAACGTTGTCAAATGCCTTAGAAAGGTCAAGATAAATAACATCCACATTGTACCCTTGATCTAAAGCAGTTGATCATCTATTCAAGGTAATTAACATTTGAGTAACAGTCGATTTTCTTTGCCTGAAGCCAAATTGGTTAGTACTAAGTAACTTGTTAATTTCTTGATAGTTTACAAATGTATCACATATAATATCTTCTAATACTTCACTACGAGCACATAAAAAGCTGATAGGCCTATAATTATTAACCGCCGTTTTGGATCCTTTTTTATAAATGGGAACTATCTTGGCAATTTTTCATTAGTTGGGAATTGTTCCCGATATAAATGATAATTGAAAAATTTTGGCAAGTGGAAAGCAAAATATATCGAAAAAATACTTTAGAATAAATTTGAGGAATTCCGTTTGGTCCAGTGAATGCTTTCGAAGCAAGATTTTCCAAATGTAATTTAACTATTTCAGGATTAAACCTAATATCTTCTAAAACTGTGGTAGATATAGACAAATTATTTAAAGGTACACCATCATCATTAGTAAACACAGAAAAAAATAAAACTTAAATATCTCAGCTTTAGCACCATCATCCAGAATAGGCTCACTTCCAGTAAAGATTACAGGGATCAAACTCAATAGAACTAAATTTCCGTCGAGTAAAATTCCAGAAGAGCTTGTCATTGCCGGATTTAAGAATTCGCATTTCAGCAACATGTGCATATCAGCACGTTTGTTGCGCCGAGCCTGTTTCGCCACTTGTAGCCATTTATGTTTTGATAAAGCAGAAGGTGAAAGCTTATATTTCTTATGTAGCTTAGTCTGTTTCCCGTGTAGTCTATGAGTATCTCTGGACCATTTATATTTAACATTATGACTGTAGTATTCAGGGACGTATTGATTGACACACAACCAAAATATATTCTTAAAGTTGTTCCACATTTCATCGACTGTAGCTGAATTTACAAACACAGCATCCCAATTATTTTGTTGAAAGAATTCCCGCATGGTAAGTATATTTGCATGGCGAAAATTAAACCGCATCGTATTATGATTGATGGAAAAATCCACAAGGAATGGCCCAATGAAGCCTTCAAGTTGATAATGATCAGTACCAGTGGAAAGACTGGAAACATTAATCGAGGACAGAAAGGTTACGTCATTAGACAAACATAAATCTAATGTATGGCTTGAACTGTGAGTGGCATCAAGTACCAATTGTGACAAACCTAATTCGGCCATTATATAGTAAATTTCATATTCGACTTTAGGCATCGAACCAGGATCTCCGTTATTCCAATCTATAAGTGGTAGGTTAAAATCTCCTACAACGACTGTGAGATCATTTTTACTGATATATTTATCTAAAAAATAACATAATGTTGAAATCGACTCATTTTTATTTGGAGTTGGGCTTCTGTACAGAGCGATAAGTCGCAATAATAAGACCTTTTTTAAAAACCATTAACCACTAATGTTTCGAAATAAGGGTTTGCGACAGTGCATATTACTTGATAGTCAAAGCATTTGGGTATAATTAACACTACGCCACCACCGCTGCCGACATTTGGCCACCTATCACATATTACAATTTCATGCGAAACAATGCAATCAAATAAAGCGGAATCTAAATCACTAGTCCGTAGCCATGATTCAGTTATAACAAAGAATGATTTTGGCAACCCGCTACAAATAAAATAAAGATCGCACAATTTCGAAAGAATCGATCTTGCATTGCACCACATCAAGTGCAGAAATAAGCCATGAACTGTTGGTGTTACTAGTTTTCCGACACATTACGTTGTTTTCCGACATATTCGTTATAAGATTAGAAACACGAAAGCATAAAGCGGGGATTCACGGGGCTGCAGCTCCCCCCCCCCCCGACTTAGGTTTAGACTTAGTGCATGGCTCATACAGAACCTTAGCTTAGGCTAGGACTAAGGCTCAGGCTTAGTATATCGAGAACGGCGTGTGCTAACTATAAGGTGCAGACTAGTCCTTTTGAAAATGTATGTTTGTGAATGTTACGTGCACAAACAACCCGTGGGCTCAAGATTAGAACCCGTTGGCGGTGCGTCCGCGGGTATCCATGCCGGTGCAGAGCTTTGTGTAAGATACCAGATGTATTAATAATACCAAGAGTGCATTATAGAAGAGTGTGATGCTGCCCTGCACTCATGTTAACCCGTGTTTGATCACGAGGACGTTTTCGCCCTGACCCCCCTCCCAGTTTTAGGGGGGTCGTTATGCAAACACCCCCAGGTTTTGGGAGGGTAGGTCGAACCCCCAGTTTTACGTTGGTTAATTCAAATCTTCCAGTTTTGTGGGGGAGGGGGAACTGTTGCGAAACAAAATGTCATCACAATACAGTAAGAGTGAAGTGTATTTCAAAATGCAGTTTATGGTGGCTGTTTTACCTATCCCTAACTTTTATGGAAATTTGTTATGAATTCGTTTTGCTTATTTCAGTTAGTTTTGCCTGCAAAAATCAGTATTAAAACTAGACTGTACATTTAGCGTTTTATCACAATAAATTTGTAGCATTTAGTTAAATTTATAGGAATTAGCAGAAATCCGCAAACGTTAATATAATTTTTGGGAAAAAAATTCTGCATAAATTCATCCGAATTTTGTGGAAATTTTGGTGCTTTGTTCAGAACTCGTACAGCGCCACTCTATTGTCAGTCATAAAAAAGCTTATAAGCTTTGAAATATTAAGAAAAATACAGAAAGATTTAACTATTTTTCAATATAAGCGTGCGATTGTTTTGTAATATGCTACAAGCTTTTATGAACTGATATGAAAATAAATGGTAAGCTCACGTTAAATCCGAAAACAAAGTTGTCTCAACTATTTGAACCTCTGTGCGCAATATATATTTAATAAGTGGTTATTCCTTTTTCATTCCATACTCCTATATAAACATTACATATATAAAGCTGCATTGTAAAAAATCTGAGTCAAGTTTGACTCAAGTAGTTCCTAAAGGAAATAGATAAAATTTAACATTATCTCGTGTCAACCGTGATTCATGGTATGCGAAATCTTGATTCTATTAGGTCAAAGACTGACTCATTTGCTAAGTAAAAATCATTGATTCATACAGAGTCAAGATATGATTGAACGGTAGTGAGTTAAGGTGTGACCAACTTAATTGAGTCAAATTTGACTCAGCCATTTTACAGTGCTTATGATGTGCGTAAGCTTTTAATGTACTAACAATACATTTGAGAAATGTGATTACTTCGACACCATTGCTAAGAGAAACAAATGTTACACTGACCAACATTATGCCTAATATGTCGTACCTTGAACCTAGTGGCTTTGAAAAATTAAAATGGTACTTTAAAAGTACCTTTAATATTTAATCGTATACATCTTGCAAATGTGAAGGTATGAATTAAACTGCTCTTTGATGTCAGTGCATCTCGACAGTTTTGGCGCCATCTGTACGTCTTTAAGATCCTAAATGCCTTAAAACATTCTGATAAACGGAATTTTCTAAATTTCGCAAAAATTTAAAATTTTAAAAACCACTATTTGGTGGCGAACTATACCGAACACCGTAAATTAAATTTCGAAATTCCAAATATCTCAAACCTCGTGTTCTTTAATGAGTGAAATGCAATGCTAAGTTTTCTAACAAATCCAAAGGTCAATGCCTGAAATACGAACAATCTCAGTCCCGTACACAGCGAAGGCCAGAGTTGTGAGCCGCTTATACGGCTAATCCCATGGCTTATGCTTAGAAAACAAGGGAGCCATTAATAACAAGAGTGCATATAGGGCAGAATGTCACAGTGCCCTGCGGTGTAACCATAATCCGTGTTAGATATCACGCACGTTTTCTGCTCTGCTCAATTAATTTTGAGTCTCAATGCGTGCTGACTTCATTTTATGCCACCTCTTAGTCTACCTTAAAATTTGGGGCAATGGCAGTTGTCCAACCGAACTATTCTTAAAATTGGGTCGTTCGATAAACTCACGGCAAACCTTTTGTGGATCCCAACCTTCAACTACAGAAATGAATAGCTATTGTCGAAGACTCCCGTGCCATATAAGACGGATAAATACATAATCATTAAAATAAAACTACGTATTGTCATATTGTCATACACTTCCAGCTATGCGCTCTTGATAATACCAAACAGGTTGTGTAATCGTCAAGAATTGAAGTTTATTTTTTGCAGAAAACGATATCATAACAAGCAACATATTCCTCGAAAACATTAGGTAAAACCTGGAACAGTAAATTACAGATGATCATCTAATTTAAAAAGCGCGGAATTGCTGGCTATGGCTTTGCGTGCGGACACTACTGTTGTATTACCACGTATTAGTGAAATGTGTTTTACCTGCCACTGTGCATTGGATCGCAAAAGTTCGAACGCTTTATGGCGCATCAAAAACCAAAGAGATCAAAACGCAAGAGCCAAGTAAATTGATTTCAGCTGTACCACCTAAACCAAACTCCAAATGTATATATGTGATTTTGGAACGCAGGTGTCTCTATAATAAAAACTAAAATTTGTGTTTGGTGATCAGAAGATCATCCAGAATTCATTCATGTTGTCGATGTTATTGATACCGCAACAGTTCGAAAAATCAAAGACGCAAATATGTCAGCAAGATTCGACGGAGAACTTTGACAAAAATGCTCTCTGCAGTCCGCCGTAAAACCTAGCTTTACATTACCATTTTCGAAAAATCTTTTGTGTGATTTTATTGTAAATTTTAGCTCCAAACTTCTCAGTTTACACCGATAAATCAAGTTCCACATTATATTTGTTAGTATTATGTTACGTAAACGATTTTGTTTTAGTTAATAGTATGTTTAAAAATTATAGTGCAATAAAGTCCTGTTGTTAGGTATAATACGCGAAAATGAATTGTCGGTGAATGCGTGGAAAAATGAAAACAATGTCGATTATTTACTGCACTTGCGGCCATGTCAGCGAAATATTGCTCAGATTTAAAAATGGAATTCGGGTCGAGTTTTCCCGCCCGAGCTGACCCGACAACCGTGTCAGCCCTACCTGACCCAACTTTGTTTCTTTTTTAAATCACATGTAATATATGTTTTGATTGACGCCAACTGACGCTTTGTGGAATATTAATTTTTAATCAGAAAAATAACAGTTTGAAAATAAAACAGTTTTAAATATTATGTATACAAATAAATATAATGTTTTGTTTATTACCTGACAATAAAATATAATGAGTATCATATTTTCCTATAGTGTGGCCCAAACCGGTATGAGCCGACCCGCGGGCGCGCACCTCAACCCAACCCAATACGACCCGCACTGTGTCGATCCGATTTCCATCTTTACTCAGATTAAGTTGTACAACATTTACTAAAAACTGCACAGTATATCCTTATCACTATGCATGTCTCCTGTACACGAGTCTGTTATTTGTAAAGGTAGTTGCAGAGATTTCAGAAGTTTTATCTCCAAAGCAATCAGGTAGAACAGTATCACTGCTGTAATCTTGCTAAAAACAAAACATGATCTGGAACAAGCCGTTTTATGTAGTTGAAGGGCGAAATATGTTTTATAAAAATTCATCTGATAAGCCGAAAGACCAAATGTACTCAATATTGTTGCTGTCTTTCAATTTGAGTTTTTACCTTATACATTTCTAAAGCCAATGAGCATCACATATATGCGGCATGTTATAGCAAAACTATGAAAACATGGTATTGTACATACAATTCCACAGCGCAATGTTGAGAATTCTGTGGCCATTTTCCATGACTGCGTAACTGTAAGTGGATATGTCACGATTACGTAGCAATACCGATGCACACCTACAATCAGGAAATTTATGCGCGTAGAAAAGCAGTTGTATCGCTGACATGACATGATAGCAGAATAGTTTTTTGAACATTTAGTGTTTTCCGAACTTAGTACAAGGTTTACTCGAAAGATGTATCTAAAGAGCAAGAAAAATTAAAGCATCTATTTTAAATAAAGTTTTGTTCTCAGAGTCTTGCAAGGTCACATAATTAATATGACAATCTATCTAATTACAGTTTAATCACCCTAGTAGCTGATTCTTCTGACATTTATCGATGATCATATATCTTGAAAAAAATAATACGCATAACATTGCTTTCAGGGTCATTTTATATTAATAAATATTTCGATATTTATGTAACTTCCCACTTTTTCTTTCAGCTGGAATATATTTAAATAAAGTTCACGTGTTGTTCTCAAAGATGCAAGTCTTTTGCAAGAACATGTTTATCTCATACGTTTACAATAGTTGGAACCTCGGCATTTGATGCGCGTAGCATTTCGATACGCAATAAACTGTTGTCCCCAGAAAGGCAAAAGTAAAGTACATTCTGTAATCGTAAAATAACTAATCGAGTATATTGCATACCATTATGGGGTATTAGGTATTAGGATCAACTCTGAAACTATAAAATAATGCTTTCCAATCCGACAAAAATACGCGTAGTTGTAGACTCTAAAATCTCAGAGTCGGAAATTGACTTAGACTGGCTCCAAAAATATTAAGATTGTATATCACGCATTGTTAAAATTTGTTTAGCTCAGCTGGATACTCAAACTTGTGAGACTCAGTTTGAGCTAGATTGGACTCAGTATGAGTGCTATATGACTCAAATTGAGCCTGATCTAACTAACTCATGTCTAAGTCGCAAGAGCACCGGCTCTATTGAATCAAATTTGATACAACCCTTTGCAATGTGTAAAAATTGGTTTGCGAATTATGCCAGTTTACTAACCAGCGCTAGCACTGGATTGTAGCTCTTTAATTTTTATGCCATTTTATACCAAATGCTTCGCTGAGAAAACTGACAACAACTTCGTTTTGTAAATTAATTTATCGTCTTTAATAAAGGGTTAACGCAGTACCTTACTTAGAGTAGAAATAAATGTGAAAATAAAGAGAACACCACAACCTTAAGGTATATAATAAAATTCGGTATTATGTTGGATGCAATTGGGATAATTCCGTCGTTTCGATAACAATAGTCAAATTGCGATAATGCTATATATTTATTTTTAACAACGTACAAAATTATGCTGAAACATTGACAAAAAATAGAACGAAACGATAGACAAATACACGGCGAAACTTCAGTTTCCATATAACAGTCCTGGGAATACACCAAGATGATTTCATTGCAAAACTTCGATTAGTCTGGAGAACATCTCCAGGATTGACCATAAACTTCAACTTATATCGCTAGCTTATCTAAGGAATATCCTTAGGATAGACTATAATCATTACTAAAATAGTTCAAACACTACAGTCCAGGAAATACTCCTGTTAGACAGCACGACATAACTGTAAGCTAATTGTAGGCAAAATGACACTAGAAGAAAATAAACTCCCCGCTATACTCAAAGCCTTTGTTAACAAATAAAGACAATGATAGTTCCACTAGCTACAATATGCAAATTTCAAAATCCTTCAATATGCAAATTTTATAATCGACTTCCCGAGGCGACAAGGTACGACCATAATGGCCCAAACCGTCCCTAGTAATAACAAAACTTGAGTTGGTTTATTTATGTTTGAGGAAATTCTATTACATATTTTGTACTGCAGAATGTCGAAACTACAGTGTTGATGCATTTTTGAGGGATGGGGATTTGAGAGGGGCTTGTTACAGCGCACTCTGATATGATGAATAGAATCTGTTAAATCGCTCGTCAAATATGCTTCTATCTGTATTAAGTTTCGTGTTTTTGTTGTACTAATCTCGCTCAAAATTCGTGAAGTTGAATTCAGTGTTGAAACAATTTAAGGTGAATATTGGTCTCGAAACCAGAAAAAATTAAGCTGCGACTATAATGACTTTGTACATTTCTATAATAATCTAAAAGTAGATAACATAGCAATATAACATTTTGGAATACTATTGGCACAAGGCTGTGCATTTTCTCGCAAACCCGCATTCTATATCATTTCGGCTTTGACCCGACGTCCATGCCACTAATACTAACTGATGATACAGGCTATGTGAAATCTGTACAGTGAACATACTATTCTAATGCTTTAATACAACAGGTAAATGTCCAAATATAAAATTTGGACCCTATGAGGAAGTGATTTTCGATCCGGCTACAGAAAGTGAGGTAACCAATTAATATGCGTAATACATTCACTGTTGCAAAATGATCTATAACACTCTATTGATTAGTTCGTGACAGACGATCACGGCTCTGATCGTGGTAGAAATACCACAAACAGTGAAACCGGCATCAAGTCAGTAGTAGGTATGCCTTTATATGTGAACAAAACCACTGTGTGCACATTGTAGCACGGAAACGATATCTAAAGCAATCTAAGCCTCACCAAAGCAAACAAGTGGTTTTGGCTTAAGTTTGTAACATACAATATTGTAGCACATACAAAATTAGCTTACGCTAAAACAGAAACACATGCATTTAAGCACATAAGTAAGATCAATCAAACATCTTAGACACCACTATCTTGTGGGATGGTTGTCAATAAATGAGCACGACGGTTAAAATTTGGACATATTGCAAAATATTGAACGTAATTCAACAAGTTTGAAGTTATATTTACTCGACAAAAGCTAAATCTGCAGGGCTTAAGTTCAAAGTGGAATATGGAACCTGAACTGTTACCACGTTCCGCGCGAAGGGCCTGCTGCGATAATCCATACATTTTATAGATACAATGGCTTACTCTCAAGCTTTGTGAATATTTTGATCCTAATATATTAAACGTTACCAAATTACTTACTGAAAAACTAAAATTTCGTCTAGTTTTGGCTTAAAGTTCGACGTTTTTTAATTTATGCACGCGATCAGACAGGTGTCTAATTCGGGCAGGTCCGCGAAAGCCATTTTCCAATTACACCCATAGAAGTTGTCACATCTTTATTAGTTTGGTCATCAACTGAAAGTGGTCATAGTTTTCGTGATGAATTAATGTCTATATGCATCTAGTGTACAGCCTAAAAATATTCTGAACCTTTGTTCAAGGGATAGCTGTGATGTTGAAATTGCGTTGGTGAAATCCGTATAAATATTTGTGGCAGCGCTGAAGTTATAACGGGCGGATATTCAGTTGCCGTGGACTGTTCATTATTTAGCTCCGGATTTACATCACCTGGTCAGGTCATGAGTTTGACCCATGTATTCCACAAACACAACGAGACAAATTCGTTGTTAGAAAATCGAATCAGTTTTATGATTTTCCGCATACGCTTTGTTACTAATCACAAAACAATACTTACGCAAGACTAGTAATTACGATACATTACTGTTTAGTACGAAACGATAAAATTTTTTGATGTATTTTTAGGTTGCGTAAATTAAATATATATTATTTCAAATATAAAATTAAATTAATATTATTGGATTAATTAAGTAAAGCGAATTGTAAAAGAACTATGCTAACACCTATAGCACTATTTGCTGCACTACTTGTTGCGGTAGATTCAGCACCTTCCATTGATGCTGAAAATATCAAGTTACCGAGTAAGTTTCATAGCTTTTTCGTGAAATTGTCGAGATTTTTGTTGGAGTTAGTTCTGTGAGCGATTCACGTATTTGTACGCTGTATATATATTTACTGGACATGGAAACGGGTTGACGGGCACGGGTCGCAAGTCAGTAAAATTGTACTTTGGCGAAGGTTAGCGCGGGTCACGGGACACGCTTGCTATGTACCTTGTAGTGGTTCAGTCACGAGGTCATTTAATTTTATTGCTATAAATTGAGTTTGTGATCCTTTCTTAAAATTTTCTTAAAACAGACTGAAACTCCATTACACAGCCTCATCATTTTCGAGAAGATGGATAATGCATCGTTTACGTTATAAAGGACCCCTCATGTGAAAGTTTTGTCCACCCTCAGTGTCTCTGCCACCATCAAATATATATAGAGTCTTTGACACCATGGTGTTTGTGCTTCCATTTTCAGATAGTATACAAAGGTAGTGTAGTGTCGATAATAGTCTGGTGTAGACCACACCATAAAATTTATATGGTCTTAGCTACACCATGCTGTTATTTACACGCCTTATATAATGTGTTTTTGGATTGTGTCCTTGACACCGTCAGTAATAAACAGTAGGTAAATTTAGCCACCATAATTAAGTTGATGGCGACTGGTACACCATCTGTTCCATTCTATAGTGTAGGTTTATACCGTATACCACTGGATGGTGTGGTCTAGACCATTGGTGGACAAAACTTTCATATGGGGGTCCGTTATAACGTAAACGCCGCATAAATTAGACGGCGAATTTCTCCGGAAAACAACTGAAGCTCGCAAACAATTCCAGACCGACTGAAGCAAGAATACTATATAGAACGTATTATTATAGTTTTGTTACCTATGAAGTTCCGCTGTGTACCATGGTGAGAACTGCGACCCTTTATGTCATTTAACCCTTGTTGCAGCTGATTTTCTTTGCATGCATACGAAGCAGCGGTAGTGAATTGTTTCTAAGTTTTCCATTTGCTTTAGTCTAAAACATAAGATTTTTGTTTACAGCGCAAACTAAATGACTAAGAACAGAAAAAATGCTTACTAATAAACTATAAAGACGATAAATACCTACTTAAACATGTGAGGGTTTTATGACTGTGTCTGTTAGATCTCATGACAGTTGTCCTAGGCGGATAGATAAATTTAGCGTTTCTCGGATTTGTCGCACTGAATATACGAACGTTGATAAGCGCAGCTATCGGATATGCAAATCTTCAATTTTAATGATGCTGTTTTCTAAATATATCTAATATTTGCAATGCGTTCCTTTATTCGTCGCTTTGAATTGATGTATTTTCGTGTAATCCTTCACACAGTTGATGCTCTATCGAAGATACTATGCACCCATGTTTTAAGGCAAAATTCGGACAAAGTTGGGTAAATGAAAATGACTACAATGGGAAAATAGATTATCGATAATCCTGGTTCGGAGGACTATTTACATTGTGAAGTTTTAAAATGATTTATATGATTTATTTTTAATGATTATCTAGATTTTGGCTAGGTTTGTTTATGTTGTGTTGTTCAATCATTGTGTGTGAGCTCCGTGATTACGGGAATGAAATATATAATTAATATTTATTTTTAGAACCTATCGACGACGCAATTGAACATGTTCGACCAAAACAACAAGTGTGTGTGACGGGTCGCGTTGTTTGTGATGATGACCCAGAGAAATCTCAAAATGTACTTGTGAAGTTGTGGGATATTGATCGGTGTAAGTTTAATAATATAACTAATTTTTGATTTGGTTTAAGTTTTCACTCACACATAACTGACGAATGATATGTCCGATTGGGTTCAAACTTCCGTTTCTGGATAATTCCAATTTGGTTCAATTTTTTCCTCATAGATAACTCATAAATGATTTGTCCGAGTTGATTTAATCTTTCACTCATAGATAACCAATGAATGATCAGTTCTTTTCCATTATCCCTCCACAGCCCGCGTTTGCCCAAAAATAATCGGATTCTGGAAATTTTGGTATTTTTGTGATCCTCGAGACCTCCCCTGATCATTTCAATCAAAAAATAGAATTTTTAAAATTTTTGATTTTTTAGGGTCCCAAGGCTAAAAATTTATTCCTTAATCACGAGCTGAGTCTAATAATGTTATTTTTAACGGACTCCGATAAATGTATCCTAAGGTATGGCCAAAAACTGCTCATTTGCTCAGCATCTCAGCCCTTTTGACCATAACTTAGGATTCGATTACCGGATCCCATTAGACTCAGCTCGTAAAGCCGCGTCGATTGGTAGGTAAAAATCCAATTTTTAATAAACAAATTTTGAGTTCCCAAGGGAACATTGGCACCCAAAAAATCAAAAATTTTAAAAATTCTATTTTTTGCTTGAAATGATCAAGGGAGGTCTCGAAGATCACAAAAATATCAAAATTTCCAGAATCTGATCATTTTTGGGCTAACACGGGCTGGGGGGATAATGGAAATGGACCGAATGATCTGTTTGATTTGGTTAAAACACCCACTCATACAAAACTCATTAATTGTCAGTACAATTTGGTTCAAGATTATAAATGACTTGTCCAATTTGGTTTAAATTCATTCCTAGGTAAGTAACGGATAATGTGTCCGATTTTGTTCAAACTTGCGTTCATCGGACATCAGTATAGCAATTTACGGCATCAGTTTTGCCACTTAGGACGGATAAGTGTACTTGGTCGCATAAAGCTAAAGTATTTCTGATAAACACAACGATCGTGTTCGAAGATTTAGTACTGCGTATAAATGTCGTGTTTCATTGCAGATTATGATGATGATTTGCCGCATAAACAAGACAGCGCTGTTAAATTGACGTGTCGTATGTTATTATATCAGCAATTTTTCACACATTTTTTTATTTTTATAATTTTATATTTTGTATTTTGTTTCATTTTTTAGATAATCCCGACGATGTGATGGGTGAATCGCGAACGAACGACGATGGAATGTTTGAATTTTGTGGCAAAGCGCGTGATCCGATTGGCGATATTGAACCTGTGCTGAAAGTAAAAAACCATAAAAGTTTTCTATTTTCCAGGGACGGGGAATCCCATCAGGTTTCTTCCGTTCTAAAAAGCGTCCACCTTATTTTCACAAAATTTGAGTAACTCTCTGATGTCTGGTAGTCGGTTATCGAATTTACAATTATTGATACATTTTTTGAGAAGATCGATTTATGTTCTACTAAATGCAAGCATATTACACTAAAACGCTGGACTGTCCAATGGCGCATCTAGTTTTTGTAAATAACATTTCACAGTTTATACAGTAAATTCCATATCGACTGCCGATAATTACTGTTTATCAATAAATACACATTTAAATTCAATAGTTGATTCAGGTTCAAACATTTCAAGTACAACTCGACCCAGTAGTTATAGAACATAATTTTTATGCTAAGTTGCTACTTCAGTGAGATTGCAGCTTTTTTACTTTTAAGCTTCCGCATTATAATTTTTCATATCTTAAAAATTTTACTTTAAGACGTCCACCCTATATTTATTACCTTGTGTTTACCCTAGAGCGTCAACTTGGGATTATACATAGATTCTAATAGGCGCTCTACTGAATAAAGTGTAGCATAAAATGTTCAAAATAAAAAAATCATTATTATAATAATAATTAACAAAAATTTTGTTGCAACTCTAATAATTCAACAACCGATCGAGGCATTTCGCCAAATTATTTTTATTGGGTGCGTTTAAATCCACGCGTCTGCCAGTAGAATGGCATACATGTAGTTTCGCCAGTTCGTGAGCAGGAGTCAAGCAATGCCATACTTCAGGCTAATAGCAGACCGTAGGTACATGATGTAGCATGACATCATTGGTCTCATCGAAAGTTTCGTCGCCCTTCGCATAAAAGTACTAAGGCAATTTCTAGTATGTAAAGTTAGATTAATGCTACCAATCCAACAGTCTCAGCGCAGCATCTAGTATGCATGTTAGTCTAGAGATTAGACCAAGTCAACAAAGTGTGAGGCATACACCATGGTGATATCTTATTGCAAGAGCACACTTCTATATGACGTTGTTTTTGCTATAATGGCATAATAATCACGAAAATACAGGCAATTGTATGGGTAACATTTGTTACGTCAACTGAATTTTGTTGAATTAACGTAAACTATCTTAGCGGAGGAAATAATACGTCGCGCGGAAAAATGTATGACTTACACATAGTTTGTGTGAATTGTAACCCAGTATACGTATGATTATTTAGATGTATGACATTTTAATACTTTTAAGAGTTCATAAGATGACGTAGTTCAATTTACAAGTGTATTTCAATACATTTCTGAATAATCCCTGTTGCATTCATTTTCATAGTTGTCTGCTGCGGTACAATTATATATCATATATTATTAAAACTTTGCCTTAATACTCTTTGCATGGTTGCCCCAGCTAAGTCGTTCCACTTTTAAAGGAACAATTTTTGTCACAGCCGTCAGGCTGTGACATTGATTTCACCTTTTGTCAGAGTGTGCATTACAGATTTGGTTGCACTGCACTGCACGTATCTGTTATAGTCAAAGCCTTTTCAGATCCGACCGCTGGAGTCTGCATGCCAGGCAAAAATGGCATGCAGCAAACGTCTCGGATTTGTTGACTACAATTGAGATGAAAACATTTAGGAATTCCGAGAATTGATGACATCGAAAATTATATTATCAACTTTACCAGGTCTGAATTCATTCTTGCTATTTCATAGACAGCATATTCGCAAACGCTGAAGTCAAATAATTTGACATGTTTCAAAAACCAAATATTATGCTGAACCGTCGTAAACTTTATATTTAAATAACTATATGTAGTCCAGGCGCATAAATTGTATTGTTAATAGCAATATGACTGCTGTGACATTCTTCTTTTAAGAAGAAAACTTTTTTGTTTTCAAACAAAAGTTCTTGACACATAGTATGTGTTTCCGACAGGGTAGCTTGTTCCAATTCTGTTCCGTCTTCCCATTTTCGTCCTGCGCATATGAATATATATCCTGACCGTTCCACTTCAGTTCTGTCCGTCTGGCTTTGGTTCTGCCCCCCCCCCCACAACTTTCACCCTGCGCCCCAACTGTTGCTCCAAATTTGAACAAAAAAATTTCGTTCAAATTTGGAACAAAACCTAGGGGACAGTAAAAAATTTGGTTGGCTGCCTGGGCACATCTGGAAAAATTCCTTCACTCCAAACGTGAGACCAATGACGCAAAAATACACAGCGTCATCCCACATCAAATATAACGCAGTGTAACATGAATGACACATCTTTTCAAGCGTCTGTCGTGGACTATTTTACTTCGTCTCGAAAGAAACTTCAGATGGGGAACGGCAAAAAGCAACCATGGCATGTAAAGTTACCACATTATAATTTACCAGTGTATTATTTTTCTGCAAAATTTCATAATATATGCTTGCCACGAATGTCGCAAGAACCTTTTTATATTCTTGGTCTCAGCAATGTTTTTATTCCGAAAGATTTCTTTAATTTTACCGCATGTAAATTTCAAAGTACTCATCTGGTTAAATTTAATTTAAATCGTTCACAAAATTTATCTTATTGTAAATTAGCTATTGTGGTAAATTGTTTAGTCAAAATGAAATGTCCAAAATTACTTAAAAACTACAATTTAAACTTTAAAACAGTTAAGGATGCAGCAATTTTTGAGAACAGTAAAATTAAATTTTGTAACTTGACGCTGCGGTCAAAAGTGAAAATGTCACAAATTCCATGGCAGGTATCAGAAAACATAAAATGTATATGGAACAGTACAACTTATAGAACGTCATCGATGAACGCTGTTGGAGAGCACTGAATAAATTCAGGAACAGAACAAGCAATGCTTGTGTTGCAGAACTGGATTTTTGTTGTGCAGCTTCTCCAAAAGTTTTTGTGCATTTGGAGCAAGCGCCGAACAAAACTATGATTTAAAACATTGAACAGAGTCATTTTATGAAAGATATTCAACATATCTTCAAGTAAAATGAATCCTTTACTGTTAAAATTTTGCAGTATAATATACAAAAAAAGTTTTTTGTTTTAATTTTATTCTGTAACTTTTATAACCATTTTATGCGGCGTCACATTATAATGACATCAAGGTTTGGAACGTATGTACCCGACACAGTGTCAGACACTCTCAACATCAGCAAATCTTTGACACTTCTATGTTTTTCATAAAAGCTTTCAAGGGTAATTAGCTAGATATCAGTGTAGTTATATTGAAGATATGCGGCATACCATCCTGTCAACGTACTCATTTTTTAGATACAAATATCGCAATGTTTAGTTAATTAGCGAAAAAATGAATGGTGACCAAGACTGTGTTGCGACACCGCGAACAAAAAATGTAATAGCTAAGGCTGTGTCATATATCTTTAGTAATTGACTTTCGATACGGATGTGACCCTGATTTTCTAAACAGTTGGGTCTATAGTACAGGGGAAGGAAAGTTTCAAGCAGCGGGGGTATTACAGCGTTAACGTCGCATTAATTTCAGATATATCACAAATGCAAAAAGTCAGGTGAGTGCTATCGTAAGCTTCGATTCGATATTCCTGTGTCGAAAATTGGGGGCGAACATAACTTTGAAGACGATATCGATCTTGGACCACCCGGAATGAACGAAGGAGAAAAGTGCTTATCCGATCAAAATTTGCTGGATACATTGTTTATGTACGGAAAGAAGCTCATTGAAATGTTCACTACTCTCGCTAAAGGACTAGCAACAATCGGTTCATAAAAAATTATAAGGCTGGAGTATTTTAGTTAGTAATAATGGAGTCTGTCACTTTCTTGTGTATCTATAAAAACTTCTGATTCTCATGTATACAAATAGTAGAAAATCAAAATTCATGTTGATATATTGTATAATTGCAAAACAGCGAATGAGTTGGGGCATAGTTGAATTACTGTGAAAATTGAGGTCTAAATAAAAAATGCTAAAAAAGAAAAAATGTGAAAACAAAAAAGAAACTACATAAACGTAAGATTTCAAGCCTAAGCCTTAACAATGTAACCAATATTCTAATAAATTTTAAATCGCAATATTGAAAACAAAGCTTATTTTTAATAAAGCTTACCTTTCGAAGCTTGTACTGTTTTCCGACAATCTCAAGACTTTACTAAATTTCAACTAACTTGTTTAGGAAACAAGACATGCCTAAAAATGTCAGAAGAAACTAGCAATAAAGCAAAAAAAATAACTGCGTGAATAAATGTTTCATTCCGCTACTTTGAACATAGCAAAACAGTCAAAGACACAGCTGAACAGTTATAGGGATTTCTTCATCTGTAAGACATGATATGAAAATAAAGTATTACGTATTTTTCATGATTTTTTACTAACTCGAGCTGCAGTTCGAAATTCAGTTTCGGAATAATGCTTGAATAAACGTAATGTGTGCACACCGTGGTTGTTTATTATAAAACTCACAAACTGCAGCAGGCCAAAATTAGTGTTTACAATAAATTATGCTGCTATAAATAAGATCTCAATTCAGACAACGTGAACAGGGATTCCTTGATGTACGAAGGCAATGTGCGTATGTAACAGGGTCGTTCC
>JASANE010013771.1:0-27416 GCA_030248225.1 Trileptium ribeirensis
GGCCGTCCTCTGGCGGATCAAGAGGCACAGTTAAACCCGTCGGTGTTCTTTGGTTGTCCGATGACACATGTTGTTTGGTAAGATAGCCGGTTCCATCGAGGCAGGCCTGGTTCGCAAAAATAAGCGGTCCCAAAAGTCACGATTCAACGAAATCGGTTGGAACCGCTGACCATACATGGAGGTTTCGGACATTGGGGTCGACACAGGGGAAACAAATTAGGAGATTCGGCCGGTGGAGGCAAGAAGAGACACAGGGGGCGTTGTAATCAGCTACATACTTACATACATATTATAAATATATATACATACATACATATAGAAACAAACACGCCTATGCCAAGCCACTAACAACAAACAAACTTAGCGTAATTAACGTTGTTGGTACAACTTCGACCTGTTCCGCTGCTTAATGTTACGGTTAGATCCGCGTGCGATCTGGGGTATTTTGGCTTTGTCATAAAGCTCGTAAAACGCCCTATTAAAAAGTACTCGGGGCGGTAGCCCGAAATCTGAACCGGCAAGCGGCTACGGGCCGATAAACAGTCCCGGCAGCCGTCATTTCCGAATAATCGGAAGCTACCGTATCCCTTTAATTTAAGCCTGGATTTTTTGTTGCCTTCGTGACCATGGTTATATGTATTATTCGCACCATGGCCGCATGTATAGCTTAACGTAAGTAAATTTGATACTTTTGTCCGCAGTCACTACGGAACTAATGGTCCAGCCTAAACAATCTATGGCCTCCTATTCCCGGACGGTCTTTATTTTGAAACTGCAATGGTGCGGGGCGGTTGGTCGAGTTCCGAAAACGTTCCATATACGTAACATCCCGACGATCTGATAGCTTGCCCAACTTATGATCTATTTCAGTCATACAATCGGTCGTCCTACCTAAATTTACCCCAAAAATGCTCCCGTAGGAGCCCGCACCAACACATAAAACACAGCATAAAATAAAATTAGAGCAAACAAGGAATGACAAGTTATAGTACGGACACAAATACGCGTACAAAATATTAATAAGCGGCACAACAATGTTACAAACAGGACCTTGGCACCATGCAACATGCCAGCCTTTCCGATAATCGTTCAATTTCCGCAAACCTTGTACATGTATCCTTAAGGTACCACTTGAATACCTATGTCCCCTGATCATGTTCGCATTGGTATATATTTGGGTGGATTTGGCACCAAAATCCTGCAAAAGCATGTAACGGGCAGGAACGGCCCTGTTACATGTTAACATACATAGTCTTGACGTTGGCATATCAATTCACCGTTTCTTAGTTCACATCAATAGAATAAACGACATAGCAAGGGTTCCATCCCCTTTTGTTAGTACAATATTTGTCCCATAATTATGTTATGTGTTAGAAGCATCATATATTTGCTTAGAACAAAAAGGTTCCAGGTGTAAATATTCAGGTGCGGCGGCAGCTGAACCCGTACCCTCTGGATTGGTTGTACACGACAGCACGCTAGACCAC
Organism: Trileptium ribeirensis; assembly: GCA_030248225.1. Classification (NCBI taxonomy): domain Eukaryota; kingdom Metazoa; phylum Nematoda; class Enoplea; order Enoplida; family Thoracostomopsidae; genus Trileptium; species Trileptium ribeirensis. Next base: position 1,488 of record JASANE010013771.1, read on the forward strand.
TCTGCCACGTTTAATAATGTGTCCTGCATTACATTGCGGGTTATTTACACTGCGGTTTGGGTTTCCCCAAAAAGATTGAAGCGGAGTCTTATAGTCTTAGTGATTTAGATCGGGTAGAAAGTAATAAACAGGATCAGTTTGGTAATAATAAACACAGAAAGTCAGCTACACAAATTTCGCAGCTACAGGCCGCAAAACTGTTACAAAACCACTACACCTTTGGAAAGACGGTCTAGATCACACTTTATATTTTAGCCCATGCATCTTTCGAGCTTGAAATAACCACAGAAAAAATCGTAAGGATCGCGGCAGCAGTTCTTTAGGTTACTCAAAGGTTACGCCGCAGCAGTGGAATAATTAATGGTTGCTATTACCTTGGGTAAACAGAACGGTAAGAATATAATTCAATTTAAGGAAAACATCATTTTTGGACTTTGCATTCATCCCACTCGAGTCGGTTTCATCCTATACCATGGACGCTGTGCGTTGTTGAAAAGCAGGGTGAAAGCTACTAAAGTTTCCGCAATATGGGGGGGACGGATGGGCAACCTCCAGTTCGCAATCGGCTAGGCTTTAGCTTTAGGCTTCGCCCGTACAACCGGCTAATATATATTGTCTTTAATCTAGGTTCATTTATCATTTTACGATTTCTGTTTTAGTTTTTCTGTTTTTTTAAATCTAGCCGGAGTTTATTGGCTTTTGGGACGTTTATGTAGCTACAAAGACCTCTCAGCGAGCCTATCTTATCACGTACCCCGCACGCACTGAGTTTTTTGAAATATGATAAATAACGTCGACTCGAATAATCACCACAGTTGTCGCTATGATACCCAATCTAATGTCACAAGTTGATCGATTATGTCTGGAAGTTGCAAAAATATTTGCTATTGCTTTAAAGTACGCGAGAGAGATTGAAAGTAGATGTCATTATTTTCGCGTGCTTTTAATATTCATAAGATATTATTTTGCTCAACTCAAAGCATGGTGATTATTTTCAAATGGTGTATATATTATACATTATTTAACATTGGTATTTCGCCATGTTATTTGCTTATGAATAGAATATTTGATTTCGATGCTATCTATGCGAAGTCCGACACAAATGGCAAATATGTGTTCTAAAAAGTAGAAACAACTGGGGGAACATTTTCCGATGAGCAAATGATGTTTATATGCTGTTCGTTTACATTCATCACGTATTGCACAATAATTGTTATGTACTCTCAACTGCCGTAATTAGTAGGGACTTGTATCACTTAGATCATGTACCAAGTGCTAAAATTTCACGATATAGCTTTTAACCGTCAACGTAAATCAGCAAGGGGTGGTCGAATTAGATTCATAGTTGGCGCAAGACGTTTCTCTTGAGCGATCTGGATGTGCTTACTAACTTATAAATCTACACCTAGTTTTATTTCTACTGTTATATAATTTTTTTGGCCATTTTGCATTATGTAAGTTTTACTATATGCATTATTTACATCAAGAGTATGCATTAAACAGAGTAACCAATTTCACAAAAGTGACTTTTAATACAATGCTATATAGGTTCTTCGTGTACGTGATCATAGCATAAATTATGACTGCACGAGCTTCAGTTCGTGAACGAGAACTGTTGAATCATAAGTAAAATGATATCTGTTAATAGTTCGATTATTTACGAAATTGCAGGTAAGGCGAAATCACTAATTTCTACTAACACAGTATACCTGCGGATCTTGTCTAGTGGCATTTTTATTTTTTTCCAGTGGATCCAGTATTTCTGTTTTGTGGCAAATTAAGTCAAAAATTTCAGCGAATTTCAGTTCCTTTCCGGCGACACACATATAGTTTAGATCACAGCTGATGTTAAATTTATATTCATGTTACCTTAATGTTAACTGATATTTCTAGTATCTTTTACTGAAATCCAGCAATAAATTAACGCACATCGGTGAAACCATGCCTAGTCTAATGTGTATTACTTAAAAGTAGCCCAATAGAGACAATACTGGTTTCGCAAGACTAGGAAAGCATTGGGTGACACTTACCAGTATGGGTGGGCTGACGGAGAATTTGTTATTTTTGGTTAAAAAAATGACTGCGCTCTGTGTGAGCTCAGCGATCCAGACCGAATAACTTAAAAACCGGTCCGGACCGCTGGCATCACTAGCTAACAGCTCATCTAAGATATGTAAAGAGCATTGCCTACTCAAATTAGTTTGATAAAATTAATTGTTATGCCAAAAGTTGCACTTTTATAGCTTGAAAATACATAAAAACTGCAAAAATTAATTTAATCTCAATCTCGATATGGTTCAGTTGTATTATATATAATATATTTTTTATTTCAGCAGTTTTTCAATGAAGTAAAGTTTTTTGACCAGATTTGCTTTTAATATATGTCACAGGTGTCCAAGGTCCGTCGAGTCATGTGGCGGTGGATAGTCTCGGTGGGGAAGAGGAGGTTCCAAAGGAGTATAAGTCATGGTGTTAGCAAATTTTTTAAATTTTTAAAAACAAAGATCCAGAAATTTTCTGCATTTCGCCAAATTTTACCAAATTTTCCTTAAATTGTGCCGATATCAACATTTTTGCTAATTTTTTCGAATTTTATTGCTCGATTCGTTAGGCGGCTGTGCAGTACAGTAGTTTAAGTCTAGTGGAACTCTGTCCAACGCAGCGAGTGTTTTTGGCGGCTGATTTATTCAAATAAATTTTCAGAATTTTCAAATAAATTATTTCAAATAAATACTAAGCATCATGGACGTGCATTACAGTAGTTTACGCAGAACAATGTCCAACGAAGCGGCTGTATTTTAGGGTTGATTTGTTGAATTTATTTTTGAAAAGGGGAGGTTGAGGTGAGTAGTGCGTAAACTTCAAGCAGTGGGCTAAATATGGCTTGGGGGTCCGACCCTCCGGCGGTTAACCACCTACCTTCCTATCGCCACCTATGCTTTAGTCCAACCTAACTAAAATTTTTGCTTGATTTTGCTGCTTGTGCACGGTGAGTCTTGTGGCTGTTTTGGTTTAAGAAGATACCAAAACGTGGTATTTTTGCTATGCGAAGCTAAATCATTTGCCGCTCTTGAAGGATTCATTCATTTTTTGCTGGTATGGAACTGGCTCAGCCAAAGTTGCTTTCGTCAATGTCGTGGCGTGTTTGCCACAATAACTACAAACTTCTTTAATAGTTTAACGTATTTTATATATAGTAAATAAAAAATGTGCATGTATATATCTCATGTATTTCACGAACAAAATTATAGACTCTAATTTATAACAAGACTTAAGGACATACAACAAATGGACAGTCTTTTATCTCGGTTCCGTCATAGTCGGCTCTTATATTTTTCGCCCGTTCTTTCTCGCTGCACAAGACCAGAATCCATTAAATTTTATAATTAATTAATGACTTTGCCGTTTTAAGCTACATTAAAAGCTTTTTGAATGTGAACATAAACGATTGGTTTTTGACGGTCTTTAATTTTAAATCTATTTGTGTATAAGTATATATTTTTTCGACATTTCCGGTTGTTTATAGCACCTCTGACCCATGTAGTGACTAGAACTGGAAACAGGTCAACCTTTGTTACCCTGTTTGGTGTGTTGGTATTATATACTGCAGCACAAAAGCAAAGGACCGTATAGGTATCTAGCAAGCATAGAGTAACACAAATTCCGCTTTCAGTTAATTTTTGTCTGGTTCGAAGCACTTCTTTAACGTCTTTTAGATATGTGCATGGCGAAATTAATAAAAGTTTCCCATTTCGTAATAAAAATTGGATAGCAAGCTAAACTATAACTGCAACCCTATTCCTCATGTTATTGGCATAACGCAAAAACAAAACACATTCTGTTCGTTAAGGTGCTTTTGATTAGTACTTTTAATCTCCTAACAGCCATTTCTCGACTTTTATTCAACAGTGTATAATGCACGGAAATAATATACATCGGTACTCAAATGCTAACACATTCTGTTCGTTAAGGCGCTTTTGATTAGCACTTTTAATCTTCCAACAGCCACTTCTCGACCTTTATTCCACAGTGTATAATACACGGAAATAATATACATCGATACTCAAATGCTAACACATTCTGTTCGTTAAGGTGCTTTTGATTAGCACTTTTAGTCCCCAACAGCCACTTCTCGACCTTTATTCAACAGTGTATAGTACACGGAAATAATATACATAGATACTCAAATGCTAACATATATAAATTTGGAAGAACATACGCTTGGCAGTGTAAAATTTTTTAGAAATACCGTTATGCATGATATGACCCAATGATTCCTACTTTGTATATCGTGATAAACAACAACTATAAGTAACATTATTAGTTAATTATAAGCAATTCTTTAGACTGCAACATGTTAAAGTCATGTTATGTTGTTGATCTTGTTGTAAATTGTTCAATACTAAAAATGGTTAGACAAATCTGAGAGAAACAATCGGTGCCAAGGAGGCGGGACGAGTCTGGTTAGTCTGCGTTCACTGCCACATTGATTTCTTAAATGACCGAAAAATCAAAATTAAAATTTATAAATTACTAGTGTCACAGAAAGTTATGGTTTCAAGCATAATATTTTTCCACTGACACAACCTTAGTTCTTGCAGTATTCGATGCATTGCATGTTACCGCTATTGGCAATATAACATTCACTCGTCCCGAAAACCCAATGATTTATTCTAGGCGTCTATGTTAAAATTAATTGAAAACATAAAAATTCGACACTTTTGCCTAGCCAAAATTTACCGTTTTTAGACTCACGCTCATACATGCTCATAAGGCTGAGCTGGGGTAAGTTGCCTTCCTTGTGGTACCAACCTCCCCTGACTGGCGTCCCAGCCTCGCTCCGAATGCGCCACTCCCTCCTCTCACCTTCGCCGACCGACTGAGCCCCCTGGGATTGAGCTCTTCCCGAGGTCTCAGCTACCATACCTGGGGTCGACCCCCTCAGAGGCCCCGCCTGCCCACTGGGATCGCGAACTTCGAGCATGCATGCTCATCCCTCATAAAGCGCCTCATGGGGGTAACAACATACACAATGTACGTATAAAACAGGGAACCCAACCAGTTAAATAAGTTAAATAAATCGTTAATGTCAAACACAACACATTTACCGTACATAGAGATTGATAATGACAGGATCTGGTTCCGCCTAAACTTTACAGTCCTGGTTCCGGTCACTGACTGCGATCAAGTAAAAAATTTTATTGCTGCAGTAAAAAATTCGTGGTTTTTTAGACAAAACTGGAAAAAAATGGAATATTTTTCAGATAACAGATAAAAATTTGATTATTTTTAGTTGCGCAGGAATGTACCCCGGGGTCGTAAACGTGGAAGCTAAAATATACGTGGGGTCATGAGCTGGGGCGCATTGGAGGGGTCAAAGCATCTGTCCCTGGCAGACCTCTCCTCTATTTACAAAGAAATCAGCTCCCTAGACCTCAAATGCTCATATACCTATGGAATCTTAGAGTATCGCATCAATTTACCGCTCCATTCAAGACAACCTAAAATTTTGACCCAAATATGTAATTAGAATTTAAATTTAACGTGGTCAACTCAATCCAGTTCATATCGTGGTCAGATTACCGAATAAGTACTGAAACATTTTCCGCTCACACTCAATGATATTATTTCCTGTATCTTTTAGCAATAAATAATCCGATTTGTTTTAAACCCCAACAATTAATGGTCCATACATAGGTCCATTAGTATAGTTTATTCGTTATTCATTTTGTTGTATCTAAGAATAAGTCAAAGTTTGTACTGGATAGCCAATAATTGAAAAGAACTTCGCTAAGTCCAGCAGTCGCAGCGCAGGATCTATATCTTCTGCTGCCCTTAAACAACTAAAATAAATAAGACACTTGCTTATTCAGTCTTATAGCCCCGAAAAAAGATTTTATACCACTTATGTTACTTCTGGCTTTTACTCAGAAATGAATATGAATACTATTATCTTCATTAATTTTTATGTTCTATTCGTAGTTCATTCCTTATTGGCTTAGTTTCACTATAGTCAATATTGTATACCAACAGTTCCACATTGCGAAACGCTACTGATGCACGTTATGAACATGGTTTAACTAATGCTCATTGATCCACTTTAAGATGATTTGATCCACAGTAGGGTGAAAGCAAAAATTGCTTATAAAGGTTTCAGGGTAGAATATGTAATTCCAGCATGCGGCTATTCTTGATCTACTGACCACAAGGATTTATTCGACATAAAAATTAAAAGGATCCATGAATAAATCGACACTGACGCGCTACTTTTTAGGGTATAAGCCAATTAAATGAAAATTTTACATATCACTTAAATTCTTGGCCAGTCCACTATAAACTTGTAGGCATTACTGACAATATCTGCGTAAAAAATACGCGTGCGAATAGAGCACACTACAAATTACTGATTATGTAAAAATGGGTACACAACTCTAAAAAGTTTTATTTCATAAAAAAACCCTAGGAATTGTCAAGTAAGCATACAACATTATGAGGCGTTCTCGATATAATGTCCCCAACGTTTGGAAGCTATGCACACCACGCAGTGTCGGACACACTTGACAACAGGGTGTCTTAGACGCCTCCATGTTTTTAATAAATTTTTTTTCAAAGCTAGCTAGTTACACGTATTACCATTTCTCGACAGTTTCAGGCACACCGTGTCTTCTGGCAGTTTTATTGACAGTGTTCTAAATTATCTGAGTAATGTTCATATGGGCTAGATACAAATATCGTAAATTTAGAGAAAACTATACAACACAGTTGACTAATAAACCCCGTTAGCTACAGACGGTGTCCGTTATAGTTAATTTGCGGCAAATTGATAGCTAAGAGTGTGTACGACACAGTCAAGAAAAAATTTTGCAGGTAGGGCTGTGCGGTAAACCGTTGTAAATTGATTTACAGCATGGGTTTCACCCTGACTGTCTATATGGTAGGGTCGCGACTACATGGGGGGCAAAAGTTCCAAACAGCGGAGACATTATTACGTGAACGCCGCATCAGGAGTGATTCACTGTAGGCGCATTCATTATAGTGGTCCGTGAGCCATGAAAAATCTCCTTCCTCAGCTTGTGAAGAGATATTGTTGTTTTGGTATTTAATACAAGAGTAAAAAGCAGCACAAATTTGCGATATTTGCATAATGACACGTAAACTAATGAAAGTTTATCATTTATCCAAAATAGTTTTGCTGCGATTTCCTAAAGAAACCAAGCAAAATACCCTAGATAGCGTAGTGGCTAGCGTACGAAACTCGCATCAATCCACCGCCGCGGCGAAAGGTTGTTCAAGACTGTAATAAATACACATTTATAGTTTAAGAAGGAAAGGCTAAAGCACCGGCGTGATTTGACAGCTGCTTTTTATATGTTAATGCAGTCAAAAACTTCAGTGTATTGCGGTCTGCTATTTGGGCCCGTCATACTTTTTGCAGCGATGGCTGACTTTTTGTCAGTGTAAGACCGCCTTTTCGTTTTATGTATAGTTATTTATAGGTAGAACACCTTAAAGTATAATGTTCATTTTAATTGTCAAAAATATCTATCCGAAAACAAACATCTAAAAAGATAGCATATAAGAGTATGTAGCGTTCCCAGATGATTTACACATCAATGCACTTCTTTTGTAATGATCAATGTAGAATATACTCCGAGCTCGAATGACTTCGGGATATACGATGACTTTATGCAGCGCGTGAAAAGGGTAAAACTGAGGCTCGAATTTAGAGGAAAAGGTGTATTATTCGACCTTTGCATTGTGTCAGAAGAGATAGATATCAGCTTATACGGCCATATGTAGAATTTGAAGTTAGCCACGCCTAAGAATCAGTTTCGGTTGTAAAAGTAAAATATAAAAAAGAATGGGCTTTCAACGAAATTATGTCAAAGGTGTGGAGCTCGGAATCTAAACGTTAAATCCGTAATAGTTTCATTAACCTGAAGATTTTGAGGCGTTATCGACGTCGATGTGGTGGGATTATATATTGCAAAGCTAATCTCCCAAGACAGTAGTTGGGAACACTAATATTGCCGGCTGGCATGTTTTATGTCGCATTTTTGCAATACAGTAATGACGGGATGGATCAACTCTATAGATTTTTGTTTTTAATTCACTTTATTTTGTTTTTTCTATTCGTTACATGCGTAGTATATTTTATTTTAGTTTTTAACCAGTACTGGTAAAACATGGTGCAAAGGTTAGGCAATTAGTTAAATAATTGTACATGACGGTAGAAAAAGGCTCAGACAAGGAACAAGCCACAAAGCAATTAAATAGTTTGAACGGGCATGTCAATTTTCTCTCCAAAAGATGATAAAGATACTTTTATTGCTCTGTTGAAATCCCTGGGTCATACCTACAATTAATTCGCTCGATGCTGCGGCTGGTTTAATTGAAGTGTTTGACTAAATGTGATTATTAACTTATACCAAATTGGAAACCCATGACCATATCCCGCCTACGGGTTCATCATTTTAGCAAGTGCACCTTCAATTTGAACCGTTCACAATGCGATAATATGAAAAAGTTGTTTAATTTATAGGTCGTTCACTTTAAAACTGATGGAAAATGATACGAGATTTCTTATAACTGTTTATAGATGCTACAAAGAACCGTAAATTTACGGATTTGCTGGTTTTGATAGTTTCGATTCACGCAATAAAATTTTCCAGGTGTCTGTCAAAGTACGCAGTAATTACCAAGTGATTTGGAAATCTGTGTGTGTTATTTGGGAAATGTTTAATCGAGCGATTGTCTAAATTGTGATTAATCCTTACCCGCTCGAATTAAGGACGAGAAAGTATTTCGTATAATGTTGAACAAACTTTTCCGACAGCAGATTGGACCTGGATCGATTGCGTACGAGCCTTGCGCGTTAGCTCCTACGCTATTTAGAAAGTGTTGCTCGGTTCTTTAAGGCATTTCACAAAGCATGCGAGCAGCAATGCACGTGCAAACACATCTACTATAACAAACTCAATTAGTGCTCGCGTCGTAATTTGCTACAAATGCACAAATCTATGCTGGAAAGAGTTAGTCGATGAATTGTCTAAATCTTGACTAATCAAGTGATCGTCTAAATTTTTTTGAACATTTTCTCGCATGAATTATATTGTATTTTGTATAATGCAGAACAAACTTTTGCTACACCGGCGAATTGAATTTCGATGGTTTGCGTAGAAGAATTGTGTGGTAGACACTACGTTATTTCGAATTTGTTGCTCGGTTCCTACACATACCGTGCTCATAAGGAGGGTGGGTGGATTATCCCCCCAAGGCTCGGACTTCACCCCCACTCCCGTCGGCGCTTCGCTGATTGCTCTTGAGCGGTAGCCTCATCCCATAAGGGTATTCACCATCCACCACCCCGCTCCGCGCGCCAAAGGAGCGCGGAAAATTTTGGCAAATATGTACAAAAATTGAGAGAAATTGGTGAAGATAGGAAAAATTGGCAGAAATCGGTGGCAAATTGGCAAAAATCAGCGGAAAATCGACAAACTTAGGAAAAATTTTGAGTCCAGAAATTTCGAAAATTTATCCTATTGGGAAACTACCTTCCGCCTCCCCCACCAAGTGATGGCTAGACTAAGACGTCGGACCTTGAGCATGTATGGTTCATTAAGAAATCGTCAATCCCTGCAAACAGCAACGCGCGTGCAAACACACGACGTACAATAAACCAAACTAGTGTATTGTATCGCAATATACGTTGCTGTAAATGCGCTGTGCTATGCGGAAAACTGTTAATTGAAAAATTGCTTAAATTTTGGTTAATCGAGCTATTAACAAAATTTTAACTAACCATTTCTCGCTTAAATTAGTGTGTATTTCGTACAATGCTGAAAGAGCATTTGCCATAGCGGCGGATTCAGCCTAGATCGTTTGCGTACGAGCTTTGAGTGTTGTTCAATATGCTATTTAGGAGATATTTTTAGGTCTCTTAAGGAACCTCACAAAGCGTGCGAATTGCAACCCAGGTGCAAACACACGCCGTACAATAAACTCAACTAATCGCGTCGCAACATAAGTTACTACAAATGCATGACTCGATGTGCGAAAGGGTTAATATAAAAATGGCATAGTATAGCGAATTTAGCAGGTTGAAGCCCCCAACTGTATTTGGCATAATTTTCTTTTATATCTCAATCAAATTCTTCAGTTGATGCTGCGCCTGTCAACCCAACGGTCCCTGAGTAGCATTTAGTAACTAGTATTGATAGCGAAATTTTGAAGAAAAATTATCCGCTTACGGTCAGATTCTGTTTTTGTACTACTAAATTAGAAATATTTATACTATTTGCGTGGCAAAATCAGGATACTTGACACTGTCTGGTATATCTATGAAATTGCTTTCGCGTTATGATGCCATATTTTAGCACATAATGTGGGTGTAAAATAAAAATATCGATATGTACTGTGGTGGCTCCATCTTTAATTTATCAGCCCGTGCGAGGTGCGTAGTGGCAACTGGAGCTATAGTACGTGCCCTCTCAATCTGTTATTGTATATATATAGCACGATATATGTGAATATACATGAGAAATGATAACGAACATGCCTGCAGCTGCAAATAGAACAGGAGCGCGGATCCTTGTTTCACCGACATTTCAGCCTGTGCGAGATCCAGAGGAGTAGAATCGCAATTCCCACAATCGATCATTTCGGCAAGTAAGCTAATCCATTTGACGACGCAGAGAGATGGGAGTATAAATCATTCCGGCTTGGTTTGGAACGCTCGATCTTCTAGTTGAAACTCATATATAAACATATGATATGCATGAATCGGCGGCATTAACATTATTTTTAGACTTTAGGCAAAAGCCGAATACTGGTCCTCCCGTTGTGTTAAGTCATCAATAACGGAGTAATGTGTGATTCATCTACACCCATCATCCGAAACAATCGCGCTATACACGTGTTATGCCAAATCAACTGTTTTATGGTAAATAATTCAACTTTGCCGAAAAATATCAAAATAAAATGCGTTTTTGCGGTGGTACGCTACGTTGTTCCCATACCTTGTCACTATTTCCTGCTATAAAATTTTTTTATCAAAAGCATTTATTTAATCGTAAAATGATTTAAGGCCTGTTTTCGTGATAAAGTAGACTAAAAGACATTGTTTTTGTTAAAAATGCAAGCCGAATTTCGCTGTAGTTCTCTTATATATTGGCCGCGTTCGGCTATCCAGAAATATATCAGATGCTTGCCCAAACATGCCACATTCTCTGGAAAAATCTACGAAAATTACGTGTTTTTGGCTGAAGCTTATTTGGACCATTTATTGCTTCTGTTATGTTCCATACATTTAGTTGCACACAATACAAGCAAGAGCTTCGGATATTACCAAAATTTTGGGAAAATAAATGTCAGCATATCTGTAAAATTATAAGTTTCTAAAAATTAAAAAAATTTGCCCTCTTGCCCGGAACCTCCTCCCTTCGCGACGAGACCATATACCCTTCCTTAGCGACGAACCTTGAATACCTATGTCTAAAGACACGATAATTATCATATTAGATCACACACACCACATCTCATTGCTTCAAAGTACGAAGTAATTTAGCCCGCTTTGTCCAAGTGTGTTTTATTTAATTAACGAACTCAAATCTATAGTCTAGATGTGTCACCATTTAAAGCTTATTTTAAATAAACCATGCACACAAAACAGAACAAAACATATATAACGGTTGAACCGTACTCACCCGCTCGTCTTTAATTGCGACAGCTTCTGAGGCCGACTGATCCCACGAACTAATGCGCCAGCAACTTAAAACACGCCCAGTCACAATCCTATTTTGCAAAACGCGATGGGTGACCGCAATTCGTTGTTATCAAACAAACTGCGGTTGTGCCATCGAGTTTTAGTTAACAATATTGAGTCAAATTTCGATTTCATGTTACAAAATTTGATTTTGTAGCCTAACGAAATCTCATTAGTTTAAATTCATTGCCGAATGGTTTAATAACTCCTCGACAATATATCCTTGCACTAGTCAATGTTCTTGACACACGTCGTCCTAGTCAGTTTCGCATTCCAAAACACATTCTCTCGTTAGTAAAGATGTTAGAGGATATGTTCGCGAACCTCTGCTATACCATTGCACAAATTAGTTCGCGAACAATAAATTTAGCCATCGCGAAAGCAAATACATTTTTTTGAAAAAATTAGATATAAAATGCCTATGTATCAGATCAGAACTGTCAGTTAGTGTGTTCGCGAACTTTAGTGTAAACTACTGGTGGGTTACGTTGTCCTTCGTCAAAAATTTACGTACAGGTATGCGATAAGTAATTATGTTCTTGTAGCACAAAGTAATATTCAGTGTTCGCGAACAACAAAACACGGTCGTCTGTTCGCGAACAGTTACGCTTAACATTATTCTAATTTAATCGCGTTAAATCTCGCGTGACGCAGTCATCTTCGCGAACAACAAAACACGGTCGTCTGTTGGCGCACAGTGGAGTGTTACATTATTCTAATTGACTTGGATTTAATATCGCATAAGTCATTTACGTTCGCGAACAACAATCGATATGCCCTGCGCTACCTAGTCTGAATGTTTGTTCGCTTACAAAATTTTAGGCCAGGTGGTATACTGTTCCCGAATGATAAGTTTAAATTTAAAACTCTTTATAATATGCTCAACCACAACCTAACGCCTGAGTAAACTTAAGGTGACCCCACCAACCATCCTGTTTTGCAATACCGATATCGGAATCGCTAATCCTTGTTACGGAAAAAAGATTTATTTCATTCGGTTTTTAGTTAACCGAAAATTGGCAAAATCAAATGCAAGTGCCAGAAATTAGACCTTGTGTTCGAACAGAATTTCGGCGATTTCAATTTGCAGAAATTCTGTTCTCTAATATATTAGCATTTAAATTTGGATTATTCAGTGTTCGAGATCAGAAATAATGCAAAAGTGAGCAACAATCAAATCGACAAATTTTCACAAAAGTGGTCAGATTTCAATCGCAAGTGCTGTGTTCGCGAACAGTTTTACGCCGGATTCCAAGTGCCCAAAAACGTTCCGTAACAAATTTTATGCAAAAATACAAAATAGGATGGTTGGCGGGGTCACCTTAAATTTACTCGCGCATAACAGTTTCATTGAAATGTCCGGTGACAGTGTTCACATGCTTTGAAGCTCGTGACACAAACATTATTAAACCGTATGAGGGGATATGAGATCGTCAAAAAATGTTTGATTACAGAATTTTTTTGGGAATGACAAAAGAGGATTATTGTTCGGCGCATGCAAAGTTTAGTCTCGCATAACTGTACTTACATACCCTCGCTAAGTACTCGTCCAAATTTTTCACTACTGATTTTCCTTAATCAATAGGGAAGAACCTACATAGAAACGTTTTCAAATTCTACTCTTGTGATGCTTCCCTAAAATCACTTATTAATTCTATTGAAGGTTCAATTGTTTGAGCATGGGATTTCAAATTTTTAGAGGTTCCATAACTAAGCATAGTTTTAGATTTTAGTGCAAAATCCAACAGAAATAAGTTTCCGTTAATTTAACCCTAATACGTATGCAGCGTTTACGTTATAAACCACCCCCATGTGGAAGTTTTGTTCACCCAGAGTGTCTCTTCTGCCATCAATTATATGGTGTCTTGGACACCATGGTGTTTCTGATGGTATTTTCATATAGTATACATAGGTAGTGCCGCACCATGCTGTTATTTACACGCAATATATAATGAGTTTGTGTATGGTGTCCTTGACACCGTCAGTAAAAACAACAGGCAGATTAAGACACTATAGCTACGTTGATGGTGTCTCATACACCATCTATTGCATTATATAGTGTAGGTATATACCGTATACCACTGGATGGTATGGTCTAGACCATTGGGGGACTTTCTCACGGGGGTGCTTTATAACGTAAACATAGCATTATGCGTGAGTAAATTGAAGTGACCGCACCAATATCCTATTTTGTAATAATCGATATCGATTGGAAAACTTTTCTTACGGTTACTGAATTTCATTCATCGTTTCGGTAATCGAAGATTGGCAAAATTCAATCCAACTTCAATCCAACTTTTATTAATGATACACTGTGCTCGAAGAGAATTTTAGTGATTTTCAATTTGCAGAAATTCGGTTCCCTAATGTCCATAAAGTTTGCATGCTGATTAGTCAGCGTTTGCGAAAAAATTTACTGCAATAGTGACGCCGGAAACAAATTGATGATATTGTTAAGTTCTTGGTGTTCGCGAACAAAGTCTACTTAATTCAAATTTGGCAAATGTTCCTTCTCAAAAATTTGTGCAATCTTAACCGAATTTTCGTCAACACAGAATGCCTGTACTTCAATCGCAAAGCACTGTATTAGCGAGCTGTTTTAGGGTTAATTTGAATTGTCCAAAACGCATTTGGTAACAATTTTTATAAGGAATTACAAATTGGGTAGTTGATGACGTCACCTTCAGTTTACTCGTCCCTTAAAATCCGATGTTTCTACTATGCGCCTTAGGCACACAGAGACTCTAGGCAATTTATTACTCCCCTACAGCTCCGGTAAAATTAGCTAACTCACAAAGGTGCTTCTACAGGCAGTATTAAAATGTATACACAGTGGTTGAAGAACCACACGCATGTAACTTACATGCGGCACTCATCCATTTATATCTCTTTATATGTTTATATGCTTATATATATGAGTTAACAGTTACTTGAAAACATCAACTTGCACATAAGTGAAGAAATGTACTCGTGATTACGGCAGTCAGCAGTGAAGTAAAACAGTTTGTACGCAGCATGAACCTGGGCAAACACACAAACACGGTGACGCAAACACAGCTTCACATACAATTTACACATAGATTCGGGTGAACTCTGTTCCCAGCAAAGCAAAGTATGAAAATATCCAGGAGAGATTTTACATTGAACCAGCGGTGGCTCGAACGCAAGGCCCTAGCTTACAAGTCTACCACATTACCACTACACCCCAGGCCCAGGTCAACTCGTATTCAGCTATGCTATTATACGCTAGCTCTTAAGGAGACATTACAAATGATCCAAACTGTAATCTACGTGGTTCTAAGGTATATTACCACGTTAAATTACATAAAAACCATAGCAAACTATCACATGTATACTAATTTATAGCCCACTAATTCCAAATACATCTTATTTTATTGAAACCTCATGTCACTACATAAATATGCAGATTTATTTCTACCAGTACGACACAATTACTTACAAGCAATATACATTAAGCGGTTTACCCGCACTTACCCGGTCAGTTTACGCGGCCACTTCAAAAGCCGATCAAGGCCACGAAATGACTGCGTATACACATAAATCGTCCAGCTAACACACTCAAATCCGAAATATTTCAAAACTACGCCAAAGTATATTCAAAAATCAAAATATATGTTTATTAAATGAATATAATAAAACAACATGATAATTGTACATTATTAAACTCACATAAATGACAATTTAAGCAGATATTTCTAAACTATCCCGTTTACATAGCGAATATCTGATGTTATGAAAATTAGAAAAGTATCATAAATACAATGTAAATGGAAAGAGAAACAAGCTTCACTGCTCAATTTCAGCACTGTTATATTAATATCAATATATCCGCTATAAATGGCGGATATGGCAACTAAAGCTGGTAATTCTAAACTGTCTAGTTTACATACCAAATATCTGATGTTATGCAAATAAAAAAATTATAACCTAGTTTAACAATTACAATGCATTTTAAAAAAGAAACTAGCTTGACTACTCAATTTCATCGCTGCTACATTGGTATCTATTATTAGGTACATTTTTAGGTTGAACATAAAAAGTATCAAAATACTGATTACAATTAATTTTTATTAACAAATTTGATTGACAAGTAACTAAAATGGTAATAAAGCCTCCTTTGTTCACGTGTGGTAAAGTTTATATCGTTATAATGTTGATTGCGTTTACTGCTGCGGCTGCGAGTGCATTTGGGGATCATACCAGGTAAGATGAAAGGAGTTTTACTATTTAACTTTTTAGTACTAAACGACAAAATGTTGGTTTACAAAGGCTAATTATGGGATTCTGTGGCTATCCACGTTCTACAGAGGCTAAGGCTAAAGGCATGATATGAATATAATGTTTTGTATATATATGGCACGCACCCAGGCAATCATTGGTTGCCTTTAAATATTATATTTTCAGTCATTTGTAAATTTGTTTTCCAAATTGGTCAAATTTGTGTCCAGTTAAGCTTATCTGACACATTCTGGGTCCGCGTTCTTAAATGAGGTTATTCCCTTCGGACAGATAATTTTTGACCAGAGAACAAAATTATATTATACTCATTCGTAATTATCCCAACCCACACCGTATAGTATTTCAAAATGGGAAAGGCTACTCACATGTAGGACATTTTTATCCGCTAATAATTTAATATATGGTGATATATAACATTTGGACAGAAAGGGGCATAGGGCAAAGTCCAGATCTTAATTAATAATCTTGATTTCAATGTGCTTCAGCACTAATGTTTCGATATCTTGGAACCATCGTTCGTGGAGCAGGATGAAATATTTGAACTTCAACCATACCTAATTTGGCTATATCACTGTGCAAAAAATAGTTATGGAATTTTGCAATTTTACCTTGTTTCGTTTCAGGTACACTTCACGATTTAGTTCAAGCGTCGTTTACCCGGGTCGGCAACACAACATAAATCCAGCGATGATCAGCCGATGGAACGAGAAACGATTTATTCCCTACTACATGGAAGTAGCACGACAAAGGGCTGAAAAAACCAACCTGGATAAAAGGCATTTCTTGGACGATTGGAATTGAACAGTGTAGAGTATGTCAAATGAAGCGCGTTTATATCACATATAAACACAAGCACTCGAAAAATATATTTACTATAAGCAAACGACCGTAGGTGAATCAAAATATGCTCATTAATAAAAAAATTAAGTCCATCAATTAAAAAATTAAATTAATTTAGTCCTGATTTTTATCACAGTATCAGGCTGTGACATTGTTTTTACCTTTTTGCAAACTTGTACCACTTTACTACTACTGCGGTTATAAAGGAAAGTTTACAAAGTCTGATCTCTGCGAATCCACTTCATGACGGCCTATATAAATAACCTCGTATTCATCCAACCACGTTTAAGCGAGAGCAGAACTATGCCAATATAAATCTACCCAACGCCACACCTGGAAGCTGTTGGCGTCCCCTTCTTCCGGGGCCCAGCCGTCCCTTGAGACTTCCTACCTGGAATATCTATGATGATAAATGTGTTGAAAGTAAAATTATCAAGTTTGTATCGTTTCGATATCTACAAACATGGTAAACAATGTGGTTTCATGCGATTGAATGGTAAGCAAGTGAATTGCTACAGAAGACGAACAGGAGATCGACAGTTGCATAAAATATGCCACATCGACAGTGCTAATGGCCTTTTGGTGGATGTCGTCACAGCGTTTCCACCCAGCAGATAACCGGGAGCCGTGCTAGGCTGCAATGTATATGCTCTTTTCAAAGGCTCTGAGAATTTATATGTTCTAATAAAGTGCGGCCCTCGGCTCTGATCCTCTGTCACCAAACGATAGTTGATTTATGATGCTTTATGATGCTTACGATTTACGATGATTTATGATGCAATTTTAGCCTAGCACAATATAATGCTGTGATGCACTTCTCGCAAAACGAAAGAAAACTTAGGTTCATGTAAACACTCTCAAATGCAGCTGTACGTTAGCGAAGGTTGTTCGTTTTACTATTCGAAAATAAGTTCTGATATTGGCCAATGCATTATGTCGCATGATTTAAACACATAATTTCAAATAGAAACAGTGTAGGCCTTTGAATGTAGGACATTAAATTAAATAGCACTTATTGTGTTTAATAGGAGAGATATGTTGACATTGACAACAGTGTCGTACAGTTCCGGACGAGGTTACAAGTGCGAAGACATAGTGCAATATTTCTGGCTTGTCTCTGTTGTTCTAAATTGAAAATCATTAACCACGAATAACGAGGTATTTTGTGATAAACGAATTCGATCCCGCTGAGTGTATTTAGTATCGTTTAGCAAAGAAATCCTAACGTCATCAAATTTAATATATTTAGCAATAAGTCGGCTAACAGTTGGAAGTTAAATATTAATGAAATATTAATTTGGCTGGTTATTCTTGTCATAAACCTTTATATTAATAAAATATTTTTGAAATCGGGTAACAAACATAAACACGCAGAAGTCCCCAGTTGCGTTGCTAATACGTCTGTAACTAAGCTTTATGCATGGTTAAATTTTGTATAAAAAGCATATACTTTTATGTCAAAACAGTGTTTAAAAATTTCCTACACATACAATGGTGCGCGTGCTGATCTTCCGTTCATAGCATTAGCAGCTGACATAAATGAAACAAACCATAACGAGATTCCCGTCCCTACATGGAAGCTCTGTTTACCTAGTATATGTGTTGGCAACATAAAACATTTATAGCAGAATCCAAGAAAGTATATATAACAAATTTTGGCCAAAGTAATCCTGAGGGGCACAAATAAAAAGTAGGCCATAACGTTCTCACAAATTTCTCGATATAGCCATAGCACAAGCTAAGATACTTATATGAGACATACACTAAGTCTATGTCTAGTTGGGGCTGCCGCCCCGAACCCAAAGTTCTGAGCTGTTTCATTTTTCTAACGTTATAACGTGAAATCCCTCAGCTTTAGTTGGGCCCAAATATTAATGAAAGATATTTATTATAAACTCTCTACGCTGTACTGACTCACACAACTTTTAATTTTTATTGCCGTAAACGACAAAAAATGAGGCCATTTTAGATTTAGCTTACTTAATTTTCGATAGATATTGCTATAATTGCTCTTTGTTTATTGCTACGAGGAATCAGTTGACGAAAGGCTTGAAATTCTCATGGTATTCATGGGCTTTGAACCGAAATTTATGTCTCTATTTGTGGAAATCTTACAAACCCACACTCCCAAACGCTTTAGCGTTATTCTATGTTTTTGCTTTTAACATACCATTGATTCAATTTACGTAGCAGCTGTGAAAACAAATAGTAACAAGCTAACCGGAAAAAGCAAAGAAAAAAAAAGCTCCCAGAAGGAACAAAGCCCAGAAGAGAACACCCACCCCAAAAAGACCGCGCCACCAAAAACCCCCCCCACATGCTGATTAAATAGACATAAGCTATGAAAAGAAACTTGCAAATGCTTTTAGTCATCAAAGTGTTTGTATTGGAATAATGTTATTTCATACTCTAAATATCTGCTACAGCAATAACAAAAGCACTAAGCTGTTTATTTTTACGATATAACGCTATTTCAGTCACCTTGACTGTGCCGAAGTTGCAATGAAATGTCCTGAATTGGTTGGTATCTTAAAATAGTCTAAGATTATGTTCAATTGTTATTCCTATTGCCACGACTATGTACTACCCGAGCGAGTCGTATTATTTACCCTGTAAAAATATTTCTGTAGCCTACAACATGCATTATCCAGCAAGCATGTATTGTTCCAACACATATTAAATAAATGCGATATCTGCTCCAAAACGTAGTATATTTGGATATACTTCAGAATATTAATACTCACCAAGCTGTATTTGTAAATTGATGCAATTTTCGCAATGTTGAACAAAGAGGATACTTTTTCGCTTAATTATTATTGATAGTTTTAATTTCGCCGCTAGGGCATACCAATTCTACACCCTACAAGACATTGCAAAAATATTATCCTTCTTAATTATACTTTAACTATTTGACGCGCCACTGTTAGAGTACCTTTCTCCCTACAATAAAAAATATGGCAACTTCAAAATCGTGAAATATAGAACGTATGCGGAAGAAGACTAAATATTCAAACGCCACTTACCTCTTATCTGCCTATAAACAGCCATGTATTTTGTGATATTCTACTGTCCAGTTTTAACCAATACGTTTAGTTTAGAATGCTTAAACTCTGTTGTGGTATCATTACAAGTAGTCCAGTTTTTTTAAATATGAACGGTATTATATTTTATTACATTCTGCATGAAAGATGTGGTCTTCACCAGCATCTATGAAATATTCGCAACCATCATTCCGGTTTTCGCATCTTTGAATTAATTCTCGTTGGTTTCAAATATTTATGAATCGAATTTAGTCTTCATTCTGTTTCGCTTAATGCTGTAGATAGACATATTAGTAGTATATCTTTGTTGTAAACACGTTTTAATTTTTAATGTTAGACTAGATAACGAGATAACGAGTACATTCGTTTCAATTTCTGCTATTTGAGGGTATAGATCTAATGCATTCGTTGACGGATGCGTGCATATAGACTATTTGGCTCAAAACTGACAGTGTTCATGTCAATCCCGGAGGCACAATCACCGTGCTGTTAGAAGGCAATTTGCGTAATAGTTGTAGAGCAATTTAAAAACGGTTGGCGAAGCTAATCGTTGTAGTCGAGTAATTTGAAAACGCTTGGCGAACTTAATCGTTGGTACTACCGTCGCAGAGAATGACATACGAAAGAATAAATATTAGACCATAATTTTATCATGCTCAAAGAAATCTGTCAATAAACAACTATTATACAAATTAAAAAAATGGGGAAATATTTGAGCTGAAATACAAATATTACAGTTGTTCATAAAATGTGTTTAAGTATTAATGATTATGTAATTCACTACAGGGCACCGGAAAAATATAGCACGTCATCTCCATTCGGATCTAGAAGTAGTTTGTCGGTTTCTGTTTATGTACAGCCATTTAGGCAGGTCACCATTTCGCTGGCGTAAAACAGAATATTTGTAACATTCTTTTTTTGCGTACAACAAAAGTAAAATTACCATTGTGCCGTTTAGAGAATGCGAAAGATTATTAATAAACCGAAACATTTAAACAATAACTGCTAAAATATTCCACAAATTGTTATAGAAAAAACTATTCTGTTTATCCAACATTATGGTTTTGCTCGATTAACCTTTTAATGCGCACTGTTGCCAGTTGGCCTTAGCGGATATCGCGTCGCGTCGCAAGGTTTCCGTCTAAGCAACAGTCCCTAACAGTGTTTGTAATCAAACGAACCCAGTTCTCTTCTTGAGACAGGATTGAATTTGTCTATGTACAACACTGAACTGAGTGAATCGCTTTGCTGAGTAACTACGCTAGCTATAAATAATACAACTATTACGCTGAAATTAGTGCCTAAAAGTTGATTTTTGGTTTTGCGCAAGCTCATGACTAGGATAATACCTGCATAGTAATAGCCTTGACGTATGTTATCTTGTCTAATAGAGGTTTGTTTTAATGAAATAAAACTGTTGTTTATCTTAATTTTCTATATATTACAAAATGTACATCGTTGTCTTAAAACTGCTTCAAACAGAAACCTTTTAACCGTGTCCTAAAATAATCTCCCTAAAAATAATCAGTATCGAATCTTGTTAAAGGAAGCAGTTCAAGTGAAAAACCTATTTCCATAACAATTTATTTGCTAAATTTAATTTGATTTTGTATGAATCGTAGAAATTTATTACCATTTTCCAGATCAAATTTCTAGCAATATGTTACTATTACTCATTGTAGACAATTGATTGGATGTGAAAAAATCAATTAAAATTTTGCTAAAATAACTCCGTCAACAGTGTTAGTATGTGTAAGAATAAATTTAGCAATAAACGAGTGCCTCGGTCGACAAAATGACAACCACCTCCACCTTGAAAATTGGGCAATAAAAGATATTGTATGGAACAACCACGACAAAGCGGAAACAAAAGTTGAATATGAGATCCTGACGCCTTAGCTATGTAGTAAAATATTGACAATATATTAACCGCCACAAGAAATAATAATACAGAAAAAATGGAAATGTCATTCGACCATCAGCGTCGCACCTTTAGCTTGGCAAAAGAAGAAATAGCGGAAGGCACAACTGGAGGAGTAGGTGTACCACAAAATGTGTACCTATATGTGTACCACAAAATACTTATATGTGTTATCGTTTTTTTCTATAAAGCTGTTGGTTTAATATAAAATGACATATTTTCATGAACTTAGTGCACTAATGGTTCAAAGGCAGTTGGTAATGATACATTGCATATAACACTTAAGTTTGTATTGGGTGAGTACGGCTTACACCATGCGGCTCAGACTACGCTAACGCATATTTACCATCCTCCTGAGGTGGCGAAACCCTACCCCTGCGTCGGCGGCGTGTGGAAAATATGGTGAAAACTGACAAGAATTGTCCAAAAGTGTCGCAAAACAGGCGCAAAAATTTTAATAAAATAGAGGAAATATTTCACATATTCAATGTCGAAGAAGAATTTACCTCTTGTCTCATATTACAATTCCCTTGCAGTTCGAAAGACGATGAGACATAAACGTCGGAGGCTAACCAAATACTTCCAAGATCATAGGCACATCCAGAGAAGACTCCTGAGTACCACTCCCCTCACGAACGTTTGCCGGTGTGTAAAAAGCGGTTCGGCTTCAGGCTGTGTTAAAAACTTTTACTGCAAAGGAACGGCCGGGCTCCGCGAAACTAATCAGAAATTTATGGATGCGCCGCTGTCATTGATAATTATAGTGTAAATTTATCTAGTACTACTGATTAAGTCAGGTAGTTCTAATGTCACATATATTTCCTGGCAGATTGTATTTGACTGGTTTATTATTCTAATAAGAAACAATGTCACAGCCTCACGGCTACGACAATAACAACTTGATTCTGACATGCACATCTTATAATTATTGTCTTTTTGAATAAAAATTGTACCTATCACGCGTGGTTCGTCAAATATCTAATCTATTTTCATCTTTAAAATTCAAGCACGAACGACTGATAATGGCCAGTGTCAAGCTCAGATCACATTTCACATCTGTTTACTAGCGCATGATACAGAAAAGTTATGGCTATACCTAATTGTGCCAAACTACAGTTCAACAATAAGGTTTATTTCGTTTGACAGGTCATTCATGCCCCCGCACTATGACTTTATATTTTATAGTAATTGGCAAAGACGAATTTTAAGTTATTAACTTTATCAAAACAAATTACACTATAAATATTTTTTATGATAATGCAGGTTTCACAGAATAATGAGTGCAAAAAGTGGGCAGTTTTGTCTTTAACAGCCGTTTGCAAGAAACTAAAATCTCTAATGGACTGTTATAAGATATTTCAGTTTCTTGCAAACGGTTGCTAGAGATTTTTGTCTTTAATGACTGCTTGTTTGATATTTAAGTCTCTTACAGACAGCTGTAAGAGACTTTAGTCTTATATAGATAGCCAATAAATACATAAATCTCTAACAGCTAGCTGTTAGAGACTAAAATCTCGTGCAGGTAGCCATAACAGATTATTGTCTCTAATGGCTAGCTGTTAGAAACTTTTGTCTCTTACAGCCAGTTATAAAATACAAATGTCTCTAACAGCTATCCATTAGAATTTTAAATATTTAACGGTTGCCTGTAAGAGATTTTTGTATGTTACAGCTAGCTGTCAGAGACAAAAGTTTTTAACACTTAGCTATTAGAAACAAAAATCTGTTACAGCAAACACATTATTGATATTGGTGCCCCCTCCAGATTGATATTGGTCCCCCCTCCAGTTTGATATTGGTGCCACTCTCCAGCTTGATATTGGTGCCTCCCTCCATTTTGATATTGGTGCTCCCTATAGTTTGGTATTGGTGCCCCTCCAGTTTGATATTGGAGCCCCACACAAGCTGCATATTGGTTCCCCTTTCAGTTTGATATTGGTGCCCCCTCCAGTTTCATATTGGTGTCCCCTCCATTTTGATATTGGTGCCGCTCCAGTTTGATATTGGTGCCTTTCCAGTTTGATATTGCTGCACCCCTACAGCTGGATATCGGTGCCCCATTCAGTTTGATGTTGGTGCCCCTTCCAGTTTGATATTGGTGCCTCCTCCAGTTTGATATTGGCGTCCCCCCAGTTTGATATTAGTGCGCCCCTTTAGTTTGATATTAGTGCCCCCTTTAATTTGATATTGGCCCACTGCTGTTTGATACTGGTGCCCGCTGCAGTTTGATATTGGTGCCCCCGCCAGCTTGATAGTAGTGCCCTCCAGTTTGATATCGGTGCCCTCTACAGTTTGATATCGGTGCCCCATTCAGTTTGATGTTGGTGCCCCTTCCAGTTTGATATTGGTGTCCCCTCCAGTTTCATATTGATGCCCTCCTCCAGTTTGATATTGGCGTCCTTCTCTAGTTTGATATTAGTGCGCCCTTTAATTTAATATTAGTGCCCCACTTTAATTTGATATTGGCCCACTGCTGTTTGATACTGGTGCCTGCTCCAGTTTGATATTGGAGCCCCCGCCAGTTTGATATTTGTGTTCCCCTCCAGTGTGATATTAATGCCCCCTCCACTTTGATAATGGTGTCCCCTTCCAGTTTGATAGTGATGCCCCTCCATTTTGATATTGGCGCCTCCAGTTTAATATTGATGCCCCTCCAGTTTGATATTGCTGACCCCACTTTGATATTGGTGTCCCCCTCCAGTCTGATAGTAGTGCCCCCTACAGTTGACATTGGTGCCCCCTCCAGTTTGATAGCAGTTCCCCCTCCAGTTTGATATTGGTGCCCCTCCAGTTTGTTATTGCTGCCCCCCACTTTGATATTGGTCTCTCCCTCCAGTTTGATAGTAGTGTCCCCTACAGTTTGACATTGGTGCCCCCTCCGATTTGATAGTAGTGCCCCCTCCAGTTTCATATTGGTGCGCCCCTCCAGTTCCATATTGGTGTTCCCTCCAGCTGGAGATTGGTCCCCCTCCAGTTTGCTATTGATGCGCCCTCCAGTTTGATTTTGCTGTCCGCCTCCAGTTTGATATTGCTGCCCCTCTAAAGCTGGATATTGGTCCCCCTCCAGTGTGATACTGGTGCCCCCTCCAGTTTAATATTGGTGCCCTCTTCAATTTGATATTGGTGCCACCTCCAGTTTCATATTGGTGGCCCCTCCATTTTAATATTGGTGCCGCTCCAGTTCTGTCTAATTATGGTCTGAACCGCAGAAACCTATATTTGTCCTGAACAGCATATAACAATCGTATGTGCAGTAACTTGCGGCGAGAGGGAACTAAGCGAAATTGCTTAGTCTACGGTCAATGCGGGGCGAATACATTCAGTGCAATACCTTACTCTGTGATGCATAGTAAAATATTTTTGTAGTTAGCAGACTGAGGCAACACGAAACATGCCACGTCAATAGATAAATAAAGCTGTTGTGAAAGATTTTTTTACATTTTCATGCCAATCCTGCTATCTACGGTATAGAGAATATGCTATATATTGGTTCTACGGTGTATTGCATACCGTGATTTGGTTATCTAGAGTCCAGTACGAATATTTAAAATATTTTTCTTGGTGTTCAATGGGCTTAGACAAAATTTCCGAGTTCTGATAATAGTCTGTTTTCAGTTGTTTGGTTATATATTGATTTCGCTGCATTGAGAACGTCTGTGTAGATTTTGAATATCACGTTGATATATACGTTGAATACCAAACTGGCACCCCTATTAAATTGGAGGGGGCACCAACGTTAAATTGTAGGGGGCACCAATATCAACCTGGAAGGGGCACTAATATCAAACAGGAAAGAATCAACACTATCAAATTGGAGGGGTACCAATGTCAAATTAGAGGGGGGCAGTAATATCAAACTAGAGGAGGACACCAATATCAAACTGGAGGGGGCACCAACATCAAACTGCGGAGGGCACCAATATCAAACTGGAAGGGGATACCAATATCAAACTGAAGGAGGCACCAATGTCAAACTGGATGGGGACAGCAATTCCAAACTGCAGGGACACCAATATCAAACTGGAGGTGGCAACATTATCAAACTGGAGGGGGCATCAATATCAAACTGGGGGGTACTAATATCAAACTGAAAAGAGGCACCA
>JASANE010013772.1:0-38954 GCA_030248225.1 Trileptium ribeirensis
ATATCTGTAAAATGTTTTTAATAGGGTAAACTGGAATTTTCAGCAAATTTTGACTTAATTTATGAAATTTTATCTTACAAATGGAATTTTTGTAAAATTGCACAATTTTTTGTGTCAATGCAGGGACGTTTTACCGGGTAAATAGAAAAGTTTGCTAGAAGGCATCCAATGACGAGGTGCCCAAAATTTTGCCACGGAGCACTAATCTGAGGCACTCGTGCCTAACAAAGGGGACCAAAAAACGCCAGAGGCCCCCGACAATTAAGACATGCAGCAACATACACCACCACCGAGGTCAAGAATAACAGTTTAATTGAATGTAGTAAGTAAAACGAGTGAATAATTTTTACTAGCCGTGTGTATGGTGGTGAAATTTTAGTTTTTAAAGCAAATAAGTCTCTATAAGAATGAATAAAACTTTACTACATGGTCATTTAGGGTGTTGGATTTGGGTCAGGCACAGTCTCATTTTATGGAGCAGCTCAGCATCTGTGTACCTACAAAGTGTTGCTATTATTTTTACTCTGCAGGGTTGGGTCACAACTGACTTTTGAGTAGGCCCATGGCACCCAAAATGTATGAAAACGACAACATTTCAGTAAACTCTCGATTGGTGATTTTGATCTTGTAGAGGTATTCATACTATGAGGTGCTGTCATTGTTATTATTTATACTGTAAGGTTGGGTCAAACAGGTTCTTGAATGAGGCACAAACCACGTAAACAGCAACATTAATACACGGAAACCGTAATAGTTAATACCTTCGCAACCGCCAGAGCGAACTGATTCTGCGTGCACATAGCCGTTCCCTTAAAACGCAATATGCGTGCATTATATCTTCAACTATTTAAACATGGTTGATTTTCTGCTCATTTTGTAACTTGATGCTCAACATGGCTGTGTATGTTCGTCACTCAGAATTCACCTCCTTGGCGATAAGACCGGTAACTAGATTTATATTGCCCCAGTTTTGATAGTATTGTAGATATAACGTGTCTCTTAACATTTTGCTTATACATTATGTAGTATCCTGTTCGCGAAAACTGATTTTAAGCTGAAATCTATACAATGCTTTCTGTGTGTGTTTTTGATTGCACTAGTTACACGCTGAGCTAGAGGAGGCGAAACGAGTTTGGCCCAACGACTATTTTTAAGTTATAAATTGAACTTCCAGAGCCCTCGTAAGAGCTCTTAACTCTTTTCCGTATAGAATCTCACGTTTGTAACATCGTATATTGCAACGCGATGAACTAACCGCGTTTGGTGTGCACACGTACGTTGTTATTCGCCCGCACTGTGAGGTTCTTTAAGGAACCAAGCAACAGGCGCCAAATAGCGCAGTAACTAGCACGCACTAGCTCTCACCGA
Source organism: Trileptium ribeirensis (assembly GCA_030248225.1). Lineage (NCBI taxonomy): Eukaryota > Metazoa > Nematoda > Enoplea > Enoplida > Thoracostomopsidae > Trileptium > Trileptium ribeirensis. The sequence goes on from JASANE010013772.1 coordinate 1,369, forward strand.
AACGATCCCGGCTCAATCTGCCGCTGCTATAAATATTCGTCCAATATTGTGCAAAATACGCAATAATTCGCGCGGAAATTAGTTAAACAAAATTTAGATTATCGCTCATCTGACCCCTTCCTACACAGAGTCACACGTTTGTAACAGCGTACATTGCAACACGATGCGCTAAAGGAGTTTTTTTCGTGTGTTTGCACGTGCCTTATTAGTCGCTCGCGTTGTGAGGTTCCGTAAAGATATAACAGTTCTTAAATGACGTCGTGGCTAGCGTACAAAGCTCTTACCCAAGCGGTATAGGTTCATTCCGATGCCGCAGCAAAAGATTATCCAACAATGGGAAGGGTTAAAGACTATAATGCATAATATTCAGGATCGTTTTGAGTGCATTTCAAAATATTAAGACCCTTTATTTCTTCCTCATGTGATAAAAATACTGAAATTTTCGAAATTTTCAAATCAATTCCACTCAAGAATTATTAGAAATTTAAGAGTCATTAAGTTGTACTCTTGAAGCGCTTTCCATATTGGGTGCTTTCTACTCTTATATCACTGTTTTCAACCTAGTGAACAATACCGAAAACGCATTGACCCATTTTAGTCTTCGCGTTGCTGTACGCTGCCAGACAATTTGCCAAACGTTGCAATGAACAAAATTCCAAATTGTAGCTATTGGTGCCAAGATTGACCGTTCTTAGCTTTCTGCAGCGTTGCAGACTGCCAACAGCAAACACATCGTAGGTTTAAAATAATTATTGCGGTGCGTTTAACAGGCTAAATAATCCTGCAACCAAAATCGTTCTTTATCAACAAGCAAGAAACATGGTCAATTTCCTTAGAATTTAACGTTTTATGGCGTTTTAAAACTTATCTCACAACTCGAAAACGGTTGTGCCGACTAAAAATTATACAGCGAAGTCGTTGGTCGACGAATCTCTCTTTGGGCTTTGAAATATTGGTTTTTAAATGCCAAAATAATTTGTACACTATTGCATAACATGTTTATGATTATAGTACAAACCACTGATTAAAGTTTCGCCCAAAACAATCATGATATCTTGTGGGTTTTAAAATTAGTCTTAACAAACTTAGGCCATGATTCATTGGTACAGCTAAAATATCTGAACTGAGTTTACGCTCATAAATAAAAGCAAGTCTTTCGGAAACCGAATTTTAATGCTTTGCTAACACTATTAACACTTTAACACTATTAAGTATACTTCACTAGTAACAAGCCTTGGAGCCACGGTCTTACACATACGTGCTCATCAGCGCCTCACCCCTGTTCTTATCCACCCTCCGACGGCCTCCCTGTCGAGAATACTGCTACGCCCCTCCTTGGCCTTCGGGCCTAGGTCCATGATGCATGGTGTTGGATTGAATTTACGTATATGAAGGCACCCAAACACACCACACTCTGAAATCCAAATATTATGCAAAAAGAGAAAAGTTTTGAGCTAATAAGTGTCGGGAGTTGGTCCTACAGTTTATTATGGTAACGCGTTAAGGGACCAATTACCACAGAATGGGGAAAATATAAAATTTGGAATTATGTTCTTAGCTAAATTATACTGCGCTTTGAAATTATGTTCTTTCAGCTCCCTGCTATCCGTCCTAGACTAAAGCTGATTACTCCATACAGCTTTACACCAATATTTCAACTGAATTCGATTAGTGTTAATGTTTGCAGCTATTCAAATTTTGGTCAAAAATTGATAAATTGGGTAATTTTACTACTTTGTTTATGGATTTATGTAGTATTAGTTATCTAGCAATGCGGAAAACTAATACGCTCGGCCTTACTAAAAAGTATGTGTATTATTCCTCTGCTTTAGATAAGTCTTGACATTCTTGCTGAGATGACGCATGAAGATTTAAAGGCTATCGGAATCGATGCGTATGGAGTCAGACATAAATTATTTCGAAGTGTGCAGAAACTCACGCTTGGACAACCCGGTTTGTGCATTATGGCGCTTAAAATACAGTTACAATCAGAATTAAATGCTTATAAAATCGAACGAAAATGCAATCGATCGATCTTACTAAATTCGTTAAATTGAACGCAAACTAACATTTTTTATTAAAATATTTTATTTCAACAGAATCGAAATTCGTTAAATTAAACGCGAACTAAGATGTTTTGCTAAATTTTTATTTTTTATTTTGACGCAATCGAACTTCGTTTAAACAATCGATCGATACAACGAAGCTTCTATGTTTAAACAATCGATTGTCAATCGATACAACGAAGCTTCGATCGTTTTTTGAGCACTTAATTCTGATTGTAGCTGTAGCTGATGGTAATGTTTGGTCATTCGTTGTATTGAAATCTAACCTCTTTGTTAAATGATTTTGAAAAGGTTGTGCTTAACTTTGATAGCATTTTTAGGTATTTCAAAATTTTATTAAGCGAACTATGTCGTTTGTATTCCACAGCCAGGCAATGGTAAAATTTGACATTTTGAATTTTAGTACGCCGGCTTGTGAAGTTACTGGATGGAACTCGGTGGCAAAGTACAGTTGCTCAAATGTTTTACATTATATCCAAAATTGATGTGGCGAGGTTTATGTCCAAACACTTTTAAATAATTTTACTGCTGATGATAAATCGAGTGTGTATAACTGCATTTAATTGGTTATTGTATTTTTAATGTTATTTTCTAGTTACAGTCACGGGTAAAAGTAAGTGCGCAAAAGACTAACGCAGATGGTCAAAATTGCGCCTGTTTGCGTCCAGACGCAATTTTATTTGTCCTCGTTTGAACGAGCAGCCCAAATTACGTTTGTCCGTGTTCACACGAACTTGCGTCCGTAGTCGTCTTCGCCTGGCCACGATTGGGTCCTTCCGTGCCTGCACTCTTACTTTTGTCTGTAGCTGTACTTTCCTCTCATTTTTGAGATTTGTAATATTACGTCTCGTCGAAAATTTCTAACTAACAATCTTTAACATGTGGCACTGTTATGCGCGACTAAACTTAAAATGACCCCCCTAACCATCCTATTTTGCATTTCCGGTTGTCGAATCCACATCCATTGTTACGGATGAAATAGGATATTCGATTCGATTCACTGGTAGCGCAGACTTTAAGGTTTTCTTTCGGGTTATGACAATTCCGTAACATTTTATAGCGTTGAAATAGGATTCGCCTCTGTTCGCGAACAAATTTAATGTAACTGTGACGTCATAAACGGGACGGTCATATTATTCATCAATTACTGTTCGCGAACAAGCCCTTTGTTGATACAAATCCGAACAAAATTCTGTTCTCGAACATATTTTGATATTCGCGAACAAAAAATAGCGTTTTTTGACCGACAAGAAAATGTTCGGTGATGAAAATTATTTACAAAAAACAGGATGGTCAGCGGGGTTATTTAAAGTTTAGTTGCGCTTTACTGAAGAGATTTCGGTAGGTATTTTGTCTACAGTACAACTAGGTTGTATTAAATCTTATATGCTTATGTTAGAACAGTATTGAATAGTATTGAAAAAAGAGCGACTATCGTTAAAAATTGTCATATTTCTTTGGTGTACTATACCGTAATCTTGCTGCAACATGTTTTGCTTCAATTCATTTAACTATACCCGAAATCCAAAGGCTGACAACTTCGGTTATACTCTTGTAGTTTACATATCTAATCCCTATTGTTGACCCGTTATCGTCTACAGTTACCGTTAAATTTGATGCTATTTTCCTCAGTGTATACATTAACTGTTAATGAGTGTATCTGTGTTGTAGCTGGCTGCAGTATGCCCGGCTTCCCACCTGCGCCTCCCGGATTTCAAGGCACTGTCCTTGTTGTGTTGTCTAGCGATCACCCGGAATACATGGCTGTCGAAGAAGAGGTGAGTAGCAGACACACGATTGTCATGGGTGTTAACAAATTTTAATTTTAAAAGTGTGTAATCTAGGTTTAATTTTTTTTAATTGTTATCTTTTAAAATAGCAGAAATTTTAGATTCTAACGCAGTGCACTAAGCTAGCTTTATTGGTCTTTGTTGAAACAAATGATTTGTAATTTTTTTGTCATTTCGCTCGACGAACACGTTTCTGACAGCTGCTAGACGTTCAAATATTGATAAGACGTGGGATTTATTAGCAGTTGAAATATTTCTATATAGCTACCATGTTCAACGTACGTTGATGTCGGTGTCGATATTAAACCTGAAAGTTTTTTTACAAGGCTGAAAAAATGTTGTTAATCACTATCATTGAACAGAGTTTTTCGCTTACAGCGATACTTATTTACAACTAAATGGCGAGCATAAATTTAATAATTATATAGGGTTGTCGCATATGAGAGCTAGTGTGCATTCGTGACATTGACTGAACACTGTATCAACTATACCATAATCTAATTTAGCGTATCCGATATATTTGTAGCGGTTTATGCAAATAATGTTTTTAATCAGTATGTAGTTTCACTATATTATATAGCGTAAAATATTTTGTATTTTAGCTCCAGTCGACAATTGTGGAGCATAAAGACGGCGGTCTTGCCGGCGGAGTATTTTCACGCTACAACATTGTTTCGGTTAGTGTAGTTGTTTTATTAATCATTTTGTATGTCACCCTATTACAGTAATACGTGTAATACAGCATAATGTAATAATACCGCGCAAACTAATAATATTTGAATGCACGGTTAGCTAATATAGCATCGGTCGAAATTTTTCTTTAATATAGACTATTATTACTGCATCATTTCGAATGATGATGTATACTACTGTATTAAATCGAGTGATTGATGATATAGAGTTACGGGCAGAAATAAATGAAATTACCTAGCTAACCGTTCGAGAATACTTTGCGAAAAATAATTGGTAGCTTTTGAATAATATTGCTATGGACGACTTATTTAAATCTGTGACTGTAAATGCATAATTCGATGCTGAAGCTAATGAAGGTTTGTGTATTTTAATAGCTTCCACAGTATTAAGGCGGCTGGGTTTAACGAAATTTTAAAAATGAATTTTACTAATAAGGCGCGCACGAAATATTAACGGCACCGAAACAAATTTTACTATAGCCACACTTTGTAAATACTTACTACGTTCATACTTCAAAAAATTAGTCGTAAAATTGGCGAAGTTTCGTGCATTGTTTCCACAGCAATTTATATAAAACTGAATTTAACCATTTTATTGCTGCTGAAAGCTTATAGCTTACTTGTGCAGCATGTTTTATTTTGAGAAATATGTTTGATTCACAAGCAAATCTATTAATGTAGCATACCGATGATTGCGTATTTAAGATTCAAAAGCTTTTCAATCGACGGCTGTGGGAACGCTATATTCGTCGACGAGATGAAGTTGCCGAAGAAAACGATGGTCAGCACAACGAAAAATTGCTTTTCCACGGCTCACCGTTCCTCAATGCAATAGTACAAAAAGGGTTCGACGAGCGCCATGCCTATATCGGTGGAATGTTCGGAGCTGGTGAAGTTTTGTTAATACGTTTTACTCATTTAAGATGCGTTTTTAGGGTGTGTACGCTTGTGAAACATAAAGCAGCCGTGTTGGGCTATAATTAACATGCATTTCACTTGTGACTTCTCTCAGTATTGTGTTGAATATGAATATATTATGTCAGATGTAGTTGCTGTTGTCAATAGTTAATAGTCCCAGTCACTTTGATATAACGTTATAATATTTGGGGTTTTATTAAGAGTGTTGTTCTCAACTGTCTAGAAATACTGGCTTCTCCAAAGTGGGTGTGGGCTGGGGCCTCCCTGGCATATTTGGGTGCTCCCTGGCAAAAAACGGGCGCCCCCGGTTGGGCCCACTGGCAAAATTTTGGTTATCTCGGCGAAAAGCCTTCTCGAAAAATATTTGGCCTCTTCCCGGTAAAAACACTCCCTGAGACACAAAAAATTGACAAAATTTTTTACAAAAATCCCTTGCCAAAGTTAAGAATTAATTGCAGCCAAAAAGTGATGGAAAGGTTGCTTTTAACATCAATAAAGACGTTTATGCACCGTTTCTAAGCTACTTATTAACAATTTTAGCGTTTATGAAATTTTGAAACTTTTAAAGTTTCGATACCCCAGGTCAAGCCAGAAGCCCCCAATTCTCATCACCTGGTAAAATTTTGTACTCCCAGTTGTAAACCAACCCCTCCCCTCGTTCATGTACCCTGGCAAAATTTTTAGCGAATGGAAAAGCCAGATGGCGATGGGTGTTAACTAAAGCCCCTATTTAGCCCCTCCGCGCGTCAAAAATTTGTTGCAACATCGGCAAACATTGGGGTAAAGGAGAGCAGTGTACAATCCCCTATCCCTGAGGCACTCTCCTGCCAACAGTATACCACCCGCAAGCCGACGGGACTTCGACATCTAAGATGTTAACGCTATTTACAGTACTCGCCATAATCTATGTGGCTTTATGTGCAAGGAAGCAGCAAGCCCACAACGCGCAAACTAGATGCTTCGCATTGCCCATTGGGTTTCTACAATTCTGTGGTAATACGTTTAACCTAAAGCCGGTGATATTGTGATCTATTTATTCTTTTATAATTCTGCTCGTTAACCCTTTAATGCACGACTGAATTTGTGTATCTTTAAACGTTTGACAAACTTACGATGGAGCCAGGGATCGAACCCGGGCTATACGGGTAAACGTAGCGTGCGCTAACTACTGAGGTAGTTAGTAGCTGTAGTTGTTCGGTTCTTTAAGGAGCTTCGCAGCGCGGCCGAGTAACAACGCACTTCAAAACGTACAGCATACGACAAACATGATAGGGAACACAAAGCTTCACAACGAACGCTGGGTCCACTTGGGTATGGATGTGCACGGAAGGGTTAATATTTGTGAATCTACATACAGAGTCTAGAGTTTGACATATAAATTTATCGTTTATCCATATCAGCACAATTTAAACGATGCATGTGTTCAATTACCTTCTCTTAGTGCCATGTTAGTCCCATAATGATTTTAAATGTTAGGAGCACCAATTATTTACCTGGAACAAATGGACTCCAAATGTGAAAATTTAGGTGCCGGCGAAAGTTGAACGCATACCTTCGTTCGGGATTGGTAGGACGGGAAAGCTTGCTTGCAAATACAAACGAGCAGCGGACAATGTACATCTTGCTAGCATAATTAAAAATCCTTCAAATGAGTTGAAATGTATTCCAGACAGTGGTTGAAACGCTTGTTAATATTTTAATCATTTTATTTATCCAGTATCGGGATAGCTTCAACAAGCAAACTGTTAAATGGAGTGAGTCAAGCGGCAGTTATAGTATCGCTATGTTCTCTTCATTAGCAGTCGTAGAGGGTTATCACATTGTGTTTTTAGATGAAGATGATTAAGCTGCCTGACTCCTTTTAGGCTGACAAGTTAGAACCGGTCTTGCTGTGGCAGCAGTTATCTTTCTCTAAAATGCATAGTGGTTTATTGACAACGTTGATGTGTTAAAATACGGGTTATTTACATTAATTTATAACAAAATATATTTGTATTATTTAAACACGTGAATGTTTGGTGATTGTTTTTTCTATTTGTAAGCATAGTTTTATAGGAATATATTTCGCGGAACATTCAAGCAAAAGCAATCAGTACGTCTATGGAATCGGCGGCGGGACTGGTTGCCCTCCGCACAAAGACAAGTCTTGTTACGCGTGTCATCGGTACGCCGACAAGTTTTGGTGTTATCATAGCATTTTTAGAGATCAGGTCGCTTAACTTACGTCAGCACTGTGCTTACCTATTATATACTCTCAGGTATGTTACGCTGTAAGTTTCCGTTGTAACAGCACGAATTGTTATGCCGCGCCATTCTATTTTTGCGTACGCGCGTTCAACCGTGTGATCAGACATTCGAACACCTGCTGTACCATATTAATTTTATAGTTGTTGCCATTTTACTATTTTATATTTGCAAGGGCATACCATAATTTAACTATATCGGCAGTTTTCTTCTTAAACATTGTCCCAAGAATTTTTAACGAATTATTTTGCAACACTGAATGTTTAAGCTTTATTTAAGGAAAATGCTTTTCTGTCGAGTGATACTGGGCAAGTCTTTTATGCAATACTCGGCGATCAAAATGGCTCATTCCCCGCCGGGCCATCATTCGGTAGTCGGTCGACCAACCAAAGGTGGTTTGCTATATCCGGAATACGTTATTTATCGCGGGGAACAGGTACCGCTTTATATCAGTGTTGTCAGTTTACTGATATTTTTAATGGTATACATCATAAAAGTAGATATAACAAGCACACTCTGGATAACAAATCGTTGCCCATATTCGACGAGGGGTGATACGTACGCGTCTAACGTTTGGAAGGATACCGTAACGTAATAGTGATATAGGGTACAATATATCGTTTAAATGTGGACGATATTCTGGCTGAATGCTTTTGGCTAAAATGGTGGTTCACTGGCTGTTTTATTATTTTCTTTATTTTCGTTGCTTAATCTTATCACAAGGTTTCATTCGGCAACTAGCTAAGTCCACTTTATTGTTTAATTCTATTTGAAAACAAAAAAGTGCTGTTCTTTACCGAAAAATATTATGTTTTATTATAATGTAATATTATATATGGCAAACATGGGAAACTCTTTGTGTATTAAACATATTATATAATAAACCTGGGAAAGTCGGCAAACTAAACAGGGAAGTTTAGTGCGGCGGACTATTTCACAAACAGCGAAATAACAGATCTCAAAATGACCTTGGTACCAAATAGAATGTGGATCAATTGCAAGCGAGCGTTATCACTTCGATCAAGAGAAATTGATGGTCACAGAAACGTTTATCTCTCATCAACTCGTCATTTTTGCCAGCCTGGAAATGGAAAACCTTTAGATTCGTAGATCCAGCAAATTACAGCTTTAGATTGAAACTTATAAACTCTGCCATGGATCAACGTGAGGTACCAGAGCATGCAGTTTCGTGCTAAAAGTGTATATTGGACATAAGTACAGACAAATAAATCGCCTCATCGTTTTCAGTATCCTCGAAATCCTTAGTAGCCACAAATGCAACAAATTATAACATTACGTTGAAAATCACGAAGTTATGCATGGCTCAAGGGGGGGCTTGGGATACAGTACTGTTCCTAAAAATATACATGGGTCACATACACTCAAATAATATATCACTTCATCGTTTTCAGCATCCTCGATAAGCTTTGTAATCTCAAAAAACAAATTATAACAGGTTAAAATGACGAAATCATATCGCTCAAAGAGGGTCCCATGACTTACAGTACCATTCCAAAAAGAGTGCATCGGTCACAAATACACTCAAACAAATAGATTTGTTTTCAGCATCCCCGAAAACTTTTGTTATAACAGATGCTACAAAATATGACTTTCACTTAAAACAACCAAATCATCCGTGGTTCTTGCTAGCGAAGAAGGTACAGAGAATACCATTCCAAAAAGGGAATACTGGGCGCAGATACCTTCAAATAAATTACTCTATTGCTTTCAGTAATCTTGCAAACCTTCATAGCAACCATAAGGCTAAATAATGCTAATTTAATAAATAATATATATAAATGGTTAAAATGGGGCCTTTTGGGGACCCCATTTTGTGCCCCTATCTCCTTATCTACCTAGTCTAACAATCGCCCAGCAATATAGTATAATTTATCAACACGATCATAAAAGGCATTCAACATTTTTGATACGAGGCCTGTGTCTTGAGATATAAATAAAAAGCATTTCTTTCGGTCGCAAAAATGCTGGAATTACCTTCCTTAAGAGGGCCACCATACCCCATGGATGGGTTACATAGATGGAACGAATAGGACGGGCCAGACTGTAAAGTATCACATGCAAAAGACTGCATGTGAATATCTTCATCTGTTATTGAGATATTTAACAAAAACTAGCCGGACGGACGGAGACGGTTTAATATTTAATGTGTATAAGAATAAAATGGTTCGTTGCTGCGAAACCAGGTAAGAGTGACGTCGTGCTGTGGTAATGTCGAAATTAATGTCACCGTAAATATTTGAACACAGATAAATCCTTTGCAGTACTGTGACAAAAATGTGTTTAAAATGAAGTTAATTATAACATCGTTCATAAACGAATGTTACACCGTTCCCTTGCGTTTACATCCGTTCATAAACGAACGCAAAATATCGGTCACAAAAATGGCAGCGTTCGTATATAAAGGAATGTTCTAACGTTCGATTGCATTTGCATTCGCTCGCATTTTTGCTTTATGCTCCTCTTTTTGCCTACCATTGTATTTCACTGTGGAAAGATGTAGGCAGACTCAGAAGTATCTGGCATATAATGGTGTACAGCGGAATCCAAGTGCGCACTACGTTAGAACGTGAAATTAGAAACATTTAAGCGTGGTTAAGGGTCACAGGGTAAAGGTCCAGCCCAATCTTTGAAAAATCCCCAAACTAGTTTGGAAACTACAATACAAAAACCCAAATCATCTATTAAGGCTCCGTTAACAGGTTCGCTACTACTTGCGTTCGCACCGCATTCATTTTTTCTGTCGCAGGAATTCACTGCCGATTGTAAATCGTGCATGGTTCACTAAGTAACACTTATTGAATAACTAAAGTGAGTATCTTGAACAAAATTTTATCGATGATTACAACATGAAACAAAATGTTATAATGTAATAATCTTTAAGAAACTTACATAAAATGTATATTATACAATACGGATAACATAAATCAGATGTTATCGGTATTCCTAAATCAGCGGTGTATTCAACTAAAAATTAATTTATTATTTTAAGGCTTATCCCGAATATTTGATAACATTCCAAATTGTGCAGCCAGAAACTGTTAGTCATGGCGGTGATGGTTCTGCATAATTTTGCTGCTGAACTCATTAGACTGAACAGGATTGTTACATAGGAAATTTTATGTATTTCTCATTACTGTAGCATTATGTTTGAATTCATAATTTTGATAATTTTAGATTTTGTACACTAGTTATACATAATGTGTATAATGTTTATGGTGTAATACACATGAATACAGAGTGTAAGTTTGCTAAAAAAGCTATCATTGAGGATACATCTGAAGGAAAGATAAACAGTCGGTTTGATTAAGCAAACAACGAAACTGTTGATGTTCAGTAATGTTCATTACTCACCTGATCAATGATTATATTTTGAGCAAACTATGTGGCAAAACGCTAGTACGTTGGAGCTGTATAAAGTTCAACCCAAACTTTGAAATATGTGATATTGAGAAATTTAAGATAATGTCGGTTAATGTGAATTGGACCGTTTGCAAATCCTTTCAATTTACAAACAAACCTGTATACAATAACTCAGTGTCGTGAATGTACAGCACTGCTCGGCAGGACCCTACAGATCTTAGTAGATAAGGCCGAAAAAGACCGCAACATACCGCGGTCGATAATAATAGGAACGCTGAGTAGTGTCACTCTTTTCGGCAGAGTCGACTATGAACGACTCGTGGTTGTACTGATAAGGTGTAATTTATTGATATTATGTGTTTTTTATTTATATTAATATGGTACCACGTTCAGCCATGGTTTTGATCCGAAATTTTAGAATTCTTATACTTGTAAGCGATAATTGTATAGTAACTACCTCCGCGAAGGAAAAGATGGCGAGTCTGGGTACACCTCCCTCAGGGGCAATTTCGAGGCTACAAGTTGAACATCCTGAGTCCTTCAGAATCCCAGAATGACAATCATACACCAGCAAAGAATTAAGGACGATGTTACGACCATTTTCGTGACCCATAGATGCCCAGGATGTTGGTCACCTTATCAAACCCATAGACACTATTTCATTTCTTCCTCCAGTGATAAAAAAGACTAACATAGTCAAGCAGTTGTCACTAGATGTTTTATTCCTTTTGGACACATTATTGCATGGAAAGATATATTTATTTTGATGGTGAAGCAATTTTTTGCGAAAATAAGGCAATAGAATTGATAATAAGTTGTGATGCCAATGCTCACAACAAGATATGGGGTAGTAGCAACACTAATAGGGGAGGTGCTGAACTGACGGCCTTTCTCTTGACTACCAATATTTGGATTGTTAATCAGGGGAAATTGCCAACTTTTGTGATTAGCGAATAGACGAGAGGTTATTGATTCGACAGTAACTAGCACTTTAATCAAACAGTATATCTTTAGTTGGGAAGTATTAGCAGAATATTCTGGATCAGATCACAAGTATGTTCGGTTCAAAATTGATGTGAATTCTGCTAAAGCTGGGAAACCTGAGCTTAATATTAGGAAATGAAACTGGAATTCGTACAAAGGAAGAATAGACGAGATTATAAATGCTGAAGATTGGGCTCAAGTTAATAGTAAAGATGTTATTGTCATTACTATGATGAAATTAATAGCACACTTATAACCTCGGCGGAAGAAAATTGTCCCATGAAATGGCGAATCGCAATAGAAGATGAAATGAGAATTTAGCTAGAACTAAGCAAAAAGTTTGGAAAGTTTATAAAATGGTGGTTAAATATGGTTCTTTAAGAACGTGCAATAAATATAGGATATTGCAAAATCAGCATAAGCACCTGATTAAAGTTAGAAAATTAGAAACATGGAGGAAATTCTGGGAATCAATTCCTGGCTAGTGCAAACCTCGGAAATTATGGCTGGGGTTTATATGCCAAAGAATAATCAGAATGTGTTGGGGGATCAGAGACCGAAATGGATTTTTCGTGGATAGCGATGAATTGGTTTTGGATGTAATGGTTCGTACTCACGTACCGATAATGGGGTTAATTTTGTTGATGAGAATAGGCCTATTAGAATTACCCGACTTGAGGTGGATTTAATAGATTTGATTGATCAGAATAATGCGATTGAATCAGAAAGAAGTTTTGCTGCTTAAAGCGCCGGAACTGAGTATGATTTATAGCATTCTGTTGCAGATCTATATTAGCAGGTAGGGGATATTTTGGTAACTATCGATAGATCTTGTCTCCGACTAGGTCATATACCTCAGTCTTGCAGACAAAGTAAAATGATTTTTATTCCGAAACCAGGCAAATACAACTATATCGACTCTATGTTGTATCGTCCGGTAAGCCTTTCTTAGTTTTTGTTGAAAGCATTGGGAAAGATTCTAACCAGTTATATAAGAAATGAAGTTTTGAAGGGGGTTCCCTACTTGACAATCAGCATGCCTACAGACCAGGCAGAAGTACAATTTCGGCTCTTCAGTTTGATTGGATTGAACGCCAAATGAACCTTAGCAAATATTCAGTTGTAGTTTTTCTGGATATATCCGGTGCCTTTGGCTGTAGTAGGGTTTCTTCTATCCTTTATAGTCTACAGAACCGGTCAATTGTAAAGTTTGTCAAGTATTGGCTATTAGAATTGCTATCAACGAGAAGTATACCAGCTGAATTGGGGTGGCCAGATGCACTGTTAGAGCTTCCAGGGGATTTCCCCAGGGAGGCGTGGTATCTCCACTGCTGTGGAGCTTGGTGGCTGATTAACTCGTGCAAAGCATCAACAATATACTGTTGTATGTGTAGGGTACTCTGGTGATTTAGGAGTGATGGGTCTTCAAACAAGTTATTTTTAATACACTCCAGAATACCTTAAACGGGATATTTCACTGATGTGAGAGTAGAGGACTAGCTGTGAATACAGCAAATGTAACAGTGTCATTTTCACAAGCAAAATGAGTATAAATGGGTATATGTAGTTGATGATTGGTGATGCAGCAGTACCGCTTTCGAATGAAGTTAAATATTTGGGTTTAATATTAGACAGCAAACTAATTTGGAAGCCAACTTTGATGGGAAAGTGTAGTAAAGCTATTAGGCTCTTATTCTCACTTAAAGATTTTCATGTTGTAATTGGGGACTGAAACCAGGTATAACAAACTTTTTGTATAAATCCGTGGTTATGCCGTCACCGATATATGGCGTGGTGTGCTGGTGGCACAGATTACACCCTTTGTCATATACCGGCTTTCTTAAAAGGTACAAAGATTAGCTTGTTACGTGATTACGGGTGCTTCTAGAACGACTCTGCTTTATGGAATGCAAACGGTGTTGCATATCATACCCATTGATGTATTGGCTAAACAACTGGGGCTGAAGGGGCACCACAGACTCAGATGTATGGTTCTCTGGAGTGATTACGCGATTAAACGACCCTGGCAACTGACGATAGCGGAGGAAGCTGTCAAATATGGTCCCATTCTGAACATGCCTTCAGATAGTCTTGTGGCAACAAGGAATAAGCAATTCTGGTTTTACGAGGACTTTAGAGTGGACTCTGTGGAAAGTACTGAAATAGTATGTTACACCGATGTATCGGCCATCAACAGACGTAATGAAATGAGTTGTGGTGAGGGTGTCTTTATTCCAAATGAAGTATCACTATCCATCCCACTTGGTCGACATGCAATTGTTTTTCAGGCATAGGTTACTACTACATGCAGATGCGCAGAAATTTTAGAAGGAAAGTAATTTAGGAACAGAAGTATCGCTATCATTAGCTGTAGTCAAGCTGCACTTAAGGCGTTAGGTAATTCTCGAATCAGATCTTGGTGCGTGCTAGAATGCATAAACCATCTTAATAGAGTTGCTAAGAGGAATATGTTGAAACTATGTTGGATTAAAGAACATTCTGGATTGCTTGGGAATGAATTGTCGGATTGGCTGGCTAAGAAGAAGGCTTGCTTGGGAAGAATTGGCGGACACTACTTTTCTGGGTCCCGGACCTTTCATTGCTATAGGTACTACAATAGTTAAGACTTTCTTAAAAGATTGTTCATATATGGACCATCAGTCAAAGTGGCCGAATGGAAATAACTGCTTGCAGACAAGGTATTTTTCTTCAAAGAAATTGATAAAAGGAAATCCATGTTTCTATGGAAATTGAATAAATACAGAATCAGAATTGCCGTGCAATTTCTTACTGGGCACGGCAATTTTATGAAACATTTGAAAACTATGAAGATTGAAGACGTGTGTGTGATAAGTGTAGAAAGTGTGGTAAAGATTTAGAAACTGCAAAACACTTGAATTTCGAATGCAGTAAATTAAGAGATTTAAGATTGAAATTCTTGGGGTGTGAAATTTTGAATAGCTCTCAAGGCTATCAACTAAAATTGACTAAATTACTAGGTTTCTGGAATAAAATTTGATATTTGATTTTTCAAACAGATTTGGGGTGCTGAAAAGGCCATAGGGTCCAACTAGAGTATATTAACCCCTCTTCCTGTTATTCATTCATAGCTTCAGAATTTCTATTATGTTGTACTAACTGGTCATATGCCGCGGTGGAATATAGCACCATACCTCCTTGCAGGAACCTCGGACGAAAATTAACCACTGCAATAGACTCAGCGTTTTAAATTATCTTATGGGGCTAACGTTTTTTTGTACCCTCGTGGCGCTATTCCGAATATATCCCTGACGTAATATCTCACAAAACGAACTATACCAATGCATTCAGCGGCTCAAAACTCCTGGTCTAATTTATTTTCTACTAAATAATTCTAAGAAAATACAAAATTTTCAACGTTTCCCTTATGTACTAAAAGCGTGACATCGGAATAACAGCAGCAGTAGTAGAACACAATCGTGTTTATATAAAGATTAGTTTCGTGGACTGTGCCATATGAGCAAACGTAGCTATGTTGATTACGTATATACATTTCGCGGCTGTTTTGGGTAGCAGACTTGTACTGCTATTGAACCGCATAACTTATCCTTAAACACGTTCTTTAACTCCCAAAACATGTTTCTTGAAATAGTTTTTAGAAAGTAATATTGCAAATATTATTTCTGCAATAAATCTAATAGGAAATAGACTTGAGCATATAACTCGGTTTTAAAACGGATAAATATCCAGAATGTGCGTAGAATAAATTGTCGGAATGAATCAGTATTATTATAGAAAATTTAGGATGATTTTTTGTAAAAATATTTGTGGATTAAATCTTTTTACATGATACTGCATTTGCTTGTATTTAAATAAACCAGTATATAGTCGCCAAAATTGGCTGTCGCATTTCGGCGGTAGCGAATGGCTAATTCGAGATTTCGATAGCATGATCAGTAATAAAATTCTTTTTTAAACGAATTTTTTCTAACGCGGCTTGAGCGAGGTGCGATCGAGCTTCAGGCATTTGTAACGAATACTGTAGTTGTCAACCAATAATGTGATTGATTGATATGTTATGAATGTTGTAGTTTACTTTGCTTTTTTGAAGCTAACATAGTTTGAATATCAGAAAATCAAATACTTTGCCTACTTTTAACGACCACCAAAAATTACTTGTAATATATGACAAGACGTGTGTAACACGCCTTGCATACGCGATATCGTACGATATATTTCAAATGCATCTTATTTACGTGTTGAGAGAAAATATATATATATAGCACTAATGTGTGGTTCAGCCTGTGCTACATAAATTTAAAAATTGTACGCGTTCGAGTGATGACTTGTTAAATGAAAATGCTTTGAAATCTTCAATATATTCGCAAAAATTCAAGTAAAATCATCAAAATTCTTGAGTACGAAAATTTGCCCTAACAGCTATCCTATTTGTAATTTCGCAAAAAATTGTTAGGGAACATTTTTGTTAATTAAAATTCGTCGCAAAATTGTTCACGATCACACTGCTCTGCGATTGAAATCTAGCCATTGTATATTCGCAAAAATTCAAGTAAAATTGTCAAAACACTTGAGAACGAAAATTTCCCTATTTGAATTAATCTGTACCCCTTAAGTTTGTATATGCAATGCTCGACACTCAACCCGGCACCGCCGACGAATACCGATCGTATTGGTCGAAACGGCGAACTCAAATCACTGAGCGAGTTGGGAGCTGTTGCTCATTTCCTTATTAAAGGAACTTAGCAAAGTGAGCGATTAGCAACGAGCGTACAAACATGCGCAACACGACATACGTAATTGACACAACGCGTTGCAGTATGCGCATATGCCAGTTGGCAGAGTTAAACAGGTTTTGTTCACGAACAGCGATCGCTTAGCTAATTATAAAATGGGTTTATTAGTGAGTTCATTGTTGCATTAAATTTTGTTCGCGAATGCTGAATAATCCAATTGCAAAGTTGGTTGGATTAAAGAACCGAATTTCCGCAAATTGACAATTATAGCCAAAATTCTGTTCAAGTACAAGGTGTAAATTTCTGCCGCTTGGATTTGATTTTTTGCTGATTTTCGGTTAGCGAATTTGTAACAAGAATTTATCATTCCACATCGGTTATTACAACATAGCATGGTTTGTGGGCTGACAAATTTACCCACGCGTAAATAAATGCTTTCGTGCATTCCATCATAAAACCTAAAATGTGAGTCAAGCAAGAAAGTACCATAACAAACTTGTGCACTGCGATAGTACGTACTCGAATTTGGCACATGCAGCCTTCGACACTGTTATAACTTTTCGATAAAAAGATGACACAACATCCGTGCTCGTGGGAACCTATATAATAGCAACGGTATAGCATGCATTTCTATTCCACCCCGAAAGATTATATTGGCCGTAATATTAGTTTAGAAAAAATTAATTTTCACCCTTGAGACTTGAAATAATCCCCAGAATTCGCTTTGTTCAGCTCATTTCATGGTTCAACTGCAGTGATGTAGAGTATATATATAAGCTTATATATTAACGCGTTAGTAGATGCGGTGGCACTTGTTGCTCACCTTGTTATGCGCGACTAAACTTAACCTGCGCCCAACGACTATTCTACTTTGTTTTTGTTTACTGAACTCTATCTTCTGAAGCAAAAATTGGCCATTTGCCTCTTTGTTTCACAAGCGATAAATTTTCGTTCATAAACAATTTGAGTGTTCGCGAACAATCACTGACAAAGTGCAGGGCCCTACTCTTACGTTGTCATATCTACATTGAATTTGTTCGCGAACAGAGACAAATCCACACTAAAAACTTATAATTATCATAGAACTGACATTGGCAGATTGCAAATCACAACTTCTAGACTGGCAGTGAATCGAATCTCTTTTCTTGCTTGTTCCGTAACATTAGATATGGATTCGACATCGTGTTTTGCAAAATAGGATTGCAAGTTGGCGTAGGTTAAGTTTAGTCGCGCATTATCCATTAACGTATATATATCTGTCTTGGTGCGTATTATTTGTTGGCGCCTGTTCTGTGCGAACTTTATACGAGTTTACATTTTATATCGTCAATGCACGATTAAGCCAAACAATGATTTGCAATATATAATTATATCGGGGACGAGATGATTGTAGTGGTTTCTGGGTCTATGTTGCTTTAATTCTGCCGTAAATGTTTAGTAAAATATGTTTTATTCGTTTCGAGTGTGTGGGTTTAGCTAGTGTATGAGCGCCTAATCTAATATATTTTGTTTGTAAATAGTATAGTTTTGAATCTATAAAAGTTACCGCCAGCTTGAACTAGTCATAGAGCATTTGCATTAGCTTGGAGTGCGGAACATAGTAGGCACCAAAAGGGCCTCAGCCGAGTAATACCAGACTGAAAATGGTGCGAAACGTCCTCTACCTTGATACTCAGTATTATTGGATGGCACGATGATTTCGTGTCGGTATAGTAGTGTCACCTATACACTTGTGCTGACAGCAAAAGCAGGCCCTTACAATTGCATCTAGTTTTGGTACTGTGACCCGCTTTTCTATGCTACTCGATTAACAGTTTAAGCAATAAGTTATCAAGAGTTATTTTCCTTTCATCATCAGCTGAGCAAAAAAGCAACGTTAAAAATCGTCATTTGTAATTTGCGCCTACGCTGTAACTAGTATAATTCTGCGTGATAGAAAGTTTTTGATTTTCCGTATAATACGTACAGTAGCACACGAAACGAGTAGAGAAAACCTAAGAGGTGGTTTGTGATTTTACTGAAAAGTCGTGTGAAGAAACACGTTTTATTATGGATTACTCACCAGTAGAGACAAAGATTATTAATTTTGCTTAATCTTTATACTAAACTAAGTTTTTGTTTCTTACTTCGTGTGTTATGTTTTATTTAGAGCACATATATATCTCAGTAATTTCTTTTAATTTGATGACTTGTATTACAACTTGTGGATGTTTCCGCCTCTGAGGTTAGGACTAAAGAGTGCCAAACTGGCTACCTCATTCATTCAGTAAACTCTCTGAATACGGTTTTTACATCTAATTTTGCTTTTAATGTCCGTGCTTTGTATCGTTCGCAGATGTTTCGAATACAGTTGAAGCAACATTAGAAATATCATGCCTTCTAAAGTAGACGGATATGTAATCAAACTTCGATAGGCCGACATATAGAACACAATAGCTGCAAGTTCTAAAAGACTACAGATAGATTAAAGTCAACTAAGGTTATGAATTTCCTTGCCGAATCAGGGTTTCTTGTCAAAATAATTATTTTTAAAAACGACCAGCGTTTCTTATAAAGTAACATATAATAGGCAGTATTCGATTCCAATATAGAATGTAAAATTCGAAAAATGAATTTTAGCAGAATTTTATTGCGTCGATTCGCATTGTGTATATGGGAGACTCGACTAATCCCGACAACTCGGTTTGTCAGGGTAATCCCGACACTGCTAAAGTGAATTCCTTTTTTCCAATTTTAGATGCAAGCTATCAGTATAAAGCTTTAGCGAGTTGTGTATATATGTGTGATTCATCGTTACGTTTAATAGTATTTATTTTTTATAGCTTTATACAAACATCATTAAAATCTCGAATAAAAAAATGAAGAACTGCGGCCCGAATACTATGTTTTACGGGACATTTTGAGTTTCAAGTTGCAGCAAAAGCTAGGCATGTTTGGTATCGGTAGACCCGCCATGATGTTCTGGATCGATTGGTATGCTTTTTGGAATAAAATTTACGGCCGGTCATGTAAAAATGGCATTTTTTGAATTATTTAATCCCGACACAATAGCTTAATCCCTGCAGTTCAGTTTAAATAAGGCAAAACTATCGTAGAAATGAATATTCCTTTCTGACGATGGCATTTTCGACATCTGCTGCAACGAAAATTGGTACCTTTGTCAGTTCAAGTTCGTAGTTCACATAGCTAAAGAAGCACATAATTTTATATGTGTCCAGATTCCTTTTCCTTGCACGTATAATACCTAGTAGTTGTACAATCCCTCCATGCAGCATGTGACATAACATGCCTTTTGAATAAGAACGTTGTAAATTCTTATGGCTGAGAATTATTCCAGGAAATTTTGCGAAACGTTTTCGTAGAGAAACCTTGCATGCTACATTTTACTATTACGCCTCTTGACCAAAATTAATGTATTATAATAAAATATTACATATGAATTTGTTTGTCTGTACTAAAATATGTGTTGCATATGTATAAACAGATTTTCGAAATCCACGTTGCAAATTTATGAACTCGTTCTCGAGACGTTCCAGTTGTGATTTAAACTTTCACTTTCAATTAATTGTGATTGCTGGAAAAGTAGTCTGCAACTTCGAAAACCTTTTGTAAGCTACAAAATCATGTAAGGATCAAACTCCGTTTCCTGTAGGCACAGTCCATCCTTATCTGATTTGGCGACAGGATTAAAATTTTACTTTTGGGCTTCGAGCTGGGGCCCCACAGTTCCAACCTGGGGGAACCAAAAAACCGTGGTGATATTTTCCCAAGTTAGCTGGAGGGTAGATGTTATCGATGTTCTTGTTGTCACTGCAAAATACTTGGTTGGTAATGGGGTTTCACTTGAGGGAAACCAAAATTTAGTTGGGGTTTATGACCTGGGGGAACTGCTGAAATCATGTGGAAGCTCGACAATCCTTGTGGTTCCCTTACAGTTCTAGAGTGCTAACAGTCAGGCAAGTCTATTGCTTTCTATTTTGTGGCATTGTGTTTTAAAGTTAATATGTGCATTGTTTAAAAATTCTGCCTTAAAATTGATTGCCATAGTCTTAAAGTGACACATTTGTCACAGCGGGCAATTCAAAACGATGCACTAAACTAAGTTTGTGGCGAAGCATGCGTTGTTATTCTTTCGAATTGGAAAATTCATTAGGGACCCGAGCAACAGCTACTATACAGTGTAGTGGCTAGCACTAAAACGATCCAGGCTCAAGAGTTTGTTTATGCTGTACGAAATCATTTTAAGAAGGAAAGGGTAATTAGAAACATATCGTTGCACTCGTCATGAAATATATGATAGGTTTGTATAGTAGAAGGAATAATCGAGTACGTCTTGGTCTAGGCTGTAAATGGTGCCACATAGTTCATATGCTCATCTAAGCTTATGTTTTGTTTATTTGGATCTTGTGCTGTTTCATTTACCTCATGAATACAGCTCAAAAAGATAATTTTTTAAAACAGGCGTGGATATTTCTGTACATAGTAATGTAAGGAAAATGGAAAAAGTCACACTGGGGGCCGAGCTAACAAAAATTGTGCGTCTTGGCATTTAACTTAGGTGTTTTATATCTTGTCTAAAGTACTTCACATGCTTGGTGGATGCTGTGTTTGTTTACAACACAGATTTTTCTCACTGACTAATTGTATTGTTGCCAAAAATTTTGCCAGGGGTCCCACCACATACTTTGAAAAAGGCCGTAGCTGAGCCGATTTAATCATTACTTCAGGGTTCTTTAACGTTTCCAAGATTGCAAACAAGCACAGCGTCAAACGCACTATGCATGAGTAAACCTAAGCTGTTAAAAGCTTTTTCTAAAGCTGCTTCTTAAACTACACTAATGTACAAAACGCTGTTAGAAAATACAACAGTCGTTGCATTAGCCAATTTGCAATTCAAAACTTTTCATTCGCGAATACATAGCGACTAATTGCAAAACGGGATAATTTCTGTTCGCTAACACAATGCACCTATTTCTGTTTGGTCGCGAATTCGTTTCACAATGCACAACAAGGCAACTCGCATTCCGGATTTTTCCGTTTACGCATTTTACGTGTAGTCCGAGAACATTACATGTGATGTGCAGCTTTTAAAACATTGATTGGGGGAATTTTCGTTCGATAATAAATTAAAAAATTTTCCTTTAAGTCGGTTAGTTTTAGAAAACGCTAATAGGGCAATTTTTTGTTTCTTAACGTTTTGAATGTTGCGTTCTCTTGTATGTTGACGGATGGCTGGTATGGACGGATGGCCGAACCAGCGATCGCCAATCGCTAGTGACAGACGGGGGCGCACCATAAGTTTACTCATGCACTACACTATGTGACCGATTTCTGTAAGGCAAGAACAATTCCGAGCAGTAACAACCTTTTCTCCATATTTTTTGTTTAAATCGTTACTATGCCTTTAATAAAATTTAACGGAACGAATTTTTAATTTGTTAATAGCTCAAACGTTCCGGAGGAAACAAATAACGCGCTTGAAAACATATGGATTTCTGCCATCAAGCCATAGGGATGGATTATGCTAGTCGTTATCAAATTGCTATGATTAAAATGATACCCGTTATCATAACATCAAATCTTGCTAGATATGCACAATAGGACTGCTTGGAAACCATTAAACTATCTCAGTACCCACCCAAACGATAGTGTTCCTATATTTAACTTGTCCCTGTGTCGTTAAAGTCTTACTGTCGGGATTACCTGTACGTGTGTTGGGATTTTCCCTAAAATTCCTGTATATTTATGTGCAAATAAAAACAATTTTTAAAATCGTCGGGATTAGCCGAGTCTTCCATATATCGTAAATTTATAAATCTCTATGAACACTGAAAATATTAATTTTTTGCAAATTTGATGTGCTTGGTCTTTACATTTCTGCAAACGTAGGCAAATTCAGTTTCAGTTGGAAAATTTCTACAGAGATCTCTGGGAACTTTCACTTCATTAGATCCATCACCTCTCCTCATGCCGCCTTTGAGCATTCTTGTTTCAAATTATGCAATTCAGTTTATGCAAAAGTATTGAAAACAAGTACCATACTCATTTAATTTATTTTACTTTTGGAACGAGTCCGAGCACACCAAAAGTCCGCTGAATGGTCAAGTTCCTTCATGCAACTTTGTTTGTAAATGAAACATTTACTTACAGTAAAACAGTACCCAAAATGTTCGGCGCTTGGAACAGTATACATTCCCCGACGGTTTCATTAATTGCCAGACTAATTAAATTTAATGCAGAGTAACTCTGTGTGGATTGCCCGTAATGCATTAGATAGGGTCGACAGTAGTTTCCAAAACAACCGGCTAATGCTCCGGTGTATTGCAGGATTTCGGCCTGTCATGATTAATTTGTAAGCGAGCATGAGGGTATAAGTATAGTTCGGTCTTTAAAGTAAAATTATGTCTTAAGCGAAACTTTTTCTTACTGGCGTATTTTAAACCAAAGCTATGTTATTTTATTTACAGTAATTAGATTTTCAATGCGCAACTTGAACATCAAAGGCTCAGTTTTCTGAATAACCACGTAAAAGTCATACTGATTTTTAAAAATACCTCGGCCTTAAAGACTTCAGCAACCAATGAGTAGGTTTTGGCATATCTATAAAGGGACTGGTAAACCTTTGTCAAAAATGACCAAGGAATCTTAAATTTGACCATAATTTCTTACAAATGATCAAAATTTTGAACAGTACAATTTTTCAAAAGAACTCCGTACCGAATGCTTATTTTTCAGAGGGCTAATAGAAAGCCTAATTTAGAGAAAACACAATGGTCACCATTGCATGTTTGCAATAATTTGAACTTGTTGAGATGATTTATCCCTCTGATTCTCCGTTTGAGGGAGCCGTCCAGGTTGCAGACCCTTGTTCGGGCGAGCTGATGAGCGACGATTTTCGGAGTGACAAGGCGTAATTGTTTGATTAAGCTTAACCTCCACCTGTCGATGACGATAGTAGGGCGAGTGCTATGTATCACCAGGTTGAGCGTGGACCACATTTTGGAGTTGTCTAGCAAGAACATGTCGTTGCGGAGAGCCTTAACCAACTTGTACTTTTTTGCAAATAGGTATCGACCTTTAGGAACGTGTGGCAAACGAGCACGAGCAATATCTCCGTACTTTAATGACTGTGATTGACGTGTTGACCATTTGTGAGGAGATGATTAACTTTGCTGAAATGAGTGAGTGAGAAGTAACTAAGGATACGACGAATGATATCAGATGAGCACTAAGCCGAAATGTTGAGGCAAGGACCACAATAGTTGACCAATCGATATATTTGACTGTCTATGCCAGGCAACTAACATTTTGAAGTAACGGTACGCGTCATACATAAGATCCATAAGCGGCGATTTCGGGGGTAGTGGGATGAGGGGGTTGCATCCCCACTCTTTCAGAAATCAAAATCCGGGGAAAAGAACTAAAGAAAAATTATGCTCATCCCCCACCATTTTTCGCCGGCCCTGGTACGACCCCAGGATAATCTTATTGCGCCATCACCAATATTGTTTTTGAAGTTCGCTTTAAACCTCGGACTGTTGTGAGACAATGGAGTAGTGTTAAAATACTTGTGTGATCGGTTCTTAGAGACATGTGATGTCCCAGCAAAAATTTTGGGAATTATTAGCATCCCGAGACGAAATCCAGGGCTTCAAGCTCGTTGTGCTCACGCCTGAAGAACGACCGAAGTTCGTTTTGTACCGATGGGTGCATCCTTATTGCGGCTAGTTTTCCGGTATCTGGCTTGATACAGCCGTCAATTGCCGAAGGGATATCCTAAAAACGTAACTTCTAGTTCGCCGAAGAATTTAAATGCACTAATCCTGAATGGATAGTTGCTTAACCGGTTCAGGACTTCGCGAAGTTTGGAACTGTTTTCAGTGACAGTTTGAGGGGTCGCCAAAGTAGCAAACTGTGCTGCTGCATCTGTCGAGTGCTTTGCGTACAATTTCTGGAACACCGGGTAAGAGTAATCCCATCTATAAGCGGTTGCAGTGATCGTAGGCTTTCGGCTGTCTATCTGTGTTTGGAAATAACCATGTCGTAGGTCAGTATTCAACTTGTTTTGGAGCCCTGAAATTGTCCGAGTATATTATCAACGTTGGAAATTGAACACCGGTCTGCAATAACAGGCGAGTCGAGCCTTGAAAGGTTTGATGTAATAATTCGTACTCTTCCATCTTACTTCCGTACCGTGACTACACATTGCACAGCGAGATTGTATGCTGGAACACAGGAAACAAGCCGATAGATTCGTCGGGAACATCCGGAATTTCGCACAGAATATAGCTTCGCTGTTACGATGTTATTCAGACAATGATGAAACTTGTAGAGCTGAACCATCGATTTACAATCTTAAT
Organism: Trileptium ribeirensis; assembly: GCA_030248225.1. Classification (NCBI taxonomy): domain Eukaryota; kingdom Metazoa; phylum Nematoda; class Enoplea; order Enoplida; family Thoracostomopsidae; genus Trileptium; species Trileptium ribeirensis. Next base: position 26,537 of record JASANE010013772.1, read on the forward strand.
CCGCGAATGAAGTCCAGGCCAACGGTTGAAAACTGTTTGGCGTTACTTAGATTCGTTGCGCGCCCACTTTTGTTGCAACGTTGGCAGTTGTTGTTACGCTGCCGAGAACACCTTTAATTACCAACTGGCATAGTAGTATATGGTTTTGTTTTTTGAATCGATTCGACGGTGCTGCCAGACACGTATGAAATAACGGTATCGTATCATCGACGGCAATTGAGCAGAGTTATCGACGGCCACTATGTGTTGTTGATGACTACCGAGAGTTTTAATGCTTGTCGTCATACATCCGATAGCACCAATTTATGTAATTTCTTAGGTTTGACACACTGCATTGTGTTTCAGTGTCGCCGCCGTCGTTAATTTCGTTGCTTAAGGCAAAACGGTTGCTATTGCGGCAACTTTTGCACATTTGACCATAAACCGGACACTTAGGGTCGCGAATTGTGTGCTTGTCCGAGCCACATCCAATGTATCGAACGTGATGACCGCTCCACTTATTCGTCTGTGTCACTTATGTTAGCATAAAGCAATCGGACACGTCGTTCAACCACAATTGCTATTTGATCGATTGTAGACCTAGGGTCTCTACACTTCTCGTGGCACCGTCATCCGGAGGTGTTCCTGTGGAGCTGCGTACATCCTGATTAATACATATATTGATTGATGTATTGCTCTTGAGTAGCAACTGATCCTTTCATCGGTTCCTGCAATAAAGTTGAAAATCAGATCAAATTTATTAACATTTAGGGATTGGTAGAAATCCGCTAAATATTTACAGTACTGCAAATGTAAGACACTCTTAGACTGTAGTAAAATAATAGCAAATTAACGCTCGACTCATTGTGTATTTGCTATCTTTTTTGAACTTGTCGACACATTAGTTTTAGGATACAATATTGTTTTTAAAAAATGGGTTCTCATAAAAAGAAAAAGAGGGCGCGAAACGATGCTCAGAGTGCATCAGGAAAAAACGAGGATCACCATACGATTGCAACGCAAGCCGACAAAAACGATTCAACACAAGCTATAGAAGACGATGTTACCTCAAGTGATTCAGACGAGGACAGCAACAGTGAAGCCACATCAACAAAAGTACAATAATTATTGATAATAGAATAATATGTGAGTTATTTGTAACATGTATATAACAACCTAAAAATACTATTCGTTGTGGCCTTCTGTTAGCTTTGACAGGCTAAAATGTTTTTCTTAATTCTTTGGCTACTGCAATGCAAATACATTATTTAAAATTGTCATAAAATGTATGTAATTAAGAATTTCTGAATTTTTATATTGTAGAACTGTATTGTATGCGAATACACATGATTCCAGTGTTACTAAATGGAAATCGACGATATCTAGGTAATCATCCCGGTATGTCGGCCCAAATAATACACATTAAAGTTTTTTAAATACAAATAATTATGACGCCACGCCCCGGTAATAATACAATCTGGGAACCGTACGTAGCCTTAATCTGGCAGTATTCAATATGTAGCATCAGTTACCAACAACGTTATGTTACATTTTCTGGGTACACAATGGCATCGAGGAATTAATGACGAAAGTTCTAAACCACGTTGTTGTTATTATAAAAATACTTCACATCAACGTGTAGGTATGGACTCTCCAAGTTTATGTAACGCTTATATTGCAGGAAATCAATGTGGAATTTGAAGCATGGCCAGTACTCGAATCAGATCACAACATTGTCAAGATATTTCTTCATCAGGTTAATCGCTCGCGCTCTATTATTGAATTGTTTGCTCCGGTTAAGTACGTTACTGCTGTTCGTCAAACATAGACAAAACATGATAGAGTGTATTAATAACCCAATTTCCAAGTTTTAACCCAGTTGCATTTACTGGGACATTGCCTGCTGAGTGCTTACTCCAGGCTGAAAAACAAAGAAGAGTGCGTACAGGTGCTTTACACCAGATTATGCCTACTGTTATGTTATTTAATAATTTCCCGCGAATAATGCTGTAATTATGGTTGTAATTTCGAAGCCAACGTCTGCGAAAGACGACCGAATGTCAACGGTCGTATGATCCGAATACAAGCAAAGGCGCCAATCTATTATCGCGTAAAACACAAGCGGATCTCTATAACAGTTTTCACTTTTACCACACACGAGCAACAGAACTACAACCTCACGCCGCAACCATGAATCATTTCGCGCCTTAATATTTTGTGAGTGTGATCGTGAAGGTGGGGAAAACTGTTTTGCATGCGGACTGTGTGTACGCTAGATGTAGTAATGTGGACAAAACGCTCGCGGACAGGAGCGCAGACAGCGGCCGTATTCTTGTCGTTTGCTCTGCATGTGAAGAATTCGCTAAACAATGCCACGCCACATCTACTGGTACTTCAATGGAACCAGCGAGTATATAGCAACTGAATAATATCGAACAACAGCTGACAGCTATTGCTCATGCGGACCAGAAAATCAGTAATAAATCCAAAAATAAAGCAACGTCGGAACCGTATGTTTCAGCGTGATCAGCCAGCTCCAGTGGACTGACATTGTTTTCCGGAACACAAACGCTGCTGGTCGCGTTATCGTATCTAGCGCATCAGAGAACGAAGATGCTGAACGACGCCGATGATTGGCCGCACATTCTTTATTAAGAAAAATCTAACATTTTCGCTAGACTCAGTTATGGCTCCCAGATTCAGCGAGCAAGAATTGGTTGATACAAATTCACATATACCAACCAAACATCGGCTTTTATGCGCATATGCACCTACCACCACATTACGATTATAGTCTCTTCAGAATTACTCTCAGAATGTATTATTATTAACAGCGATGTCCGATGGCCCGTTACTTCGTTAGGTGATTTCAATTATCCGCTGATCAACTGGAAATCTCACATGCTTACTACCTAGGGACTTCGTTAGTTTCCTGGCCTCTCTACAGCCGACCCAAAAGTTGATTGAACTTCGGGGGGTGGCGTGTTCATTCTCGGGGAAATTTCAAAGAATTCTGGAATAAAATTTGCTTAAAATTACTAAATATTTCCATATTTTCGTGTAGATTTACTGCCGTGCGTGGATTTTCACGCTATAAAACGACGTTTTAGCATAAAACATAATGGTAACTAATGTTTAAAAACAATTTCCAAACAAAAACCATAAATTTTCACACATAAAAAATGTTGGATTTAGTTGAACATGGGCATTTCGGCCGAGTGGGGGACGGACAATCTCACGAACATGGGGGTGTTTGAAAAGTGGGGGTCTCCCAACCCCCTCCCCCACTGTAGACAGTCCAGGTTCCATGATAACAAATGTCGGGTCTAACACAAATTTTTTAGTACTCGCGGTTTCAATACACTTGATCTTATATTGACTAATTCTGTCCTTAATGTGTTTGATAATATGAGTGCTACGAAACCACTTTCTGATTCAGACCATTTATCAGCAAGTGTTTACTAACAGAATGTAACATTATATGAGTTTTTTCATTCGGCGAAAACGAACTTTTAAGTCTTTGAGCAGTTTATTTTCTCTATTGGTTGGGAAACACTCTAGTGTTGGGTTGTTTCAGTTCAAATTAAAACGTTTTTTCTATCTCTGTACACTACAGTTGTAAACTTAAACTATTATACGTCAAATACAGCCCATTACATTTGATTAAACGAAATGATAACTTTAAAAAAATGACACTACGCTTCGTTCGGTTTCACCCTCGGTTGCTAGTTACTAGTTAATTACTGCAAAAATTTTAGATTATAAAGATAACTCATGCTATTCCTGCCAAAAACAAACGGACAATGATTTTTGTCGTTCTATGTGGAATGAATTTTAGTCCTTTAACTTATTTATGCCATCTGAGAATTCAAATATTTTTGGTGCATTGGCCGGTTTGCAATAATTTTGACTTATGTGTTGGTGCAGCAGTAATTTTGCTGCGTCATGATAGGATTAAAAAACATTGTTCCTTAATACAAATAATATATAAATAGCCGGGACTCTAAGGCTTCATATTATGACGAATCTTTTATCGATATTAATATCAATTACTGACTATATATATCAATATAATTACAACGATATAACTGGCACAGCTTCGAGCGATATTTATTTCGCTAACTAAGTAAATTCTTTACTTCCGGTTTAGTAAACTTACAAAATTGCGTTTTATATCTCTAATCACCTTATATGTTTAGTCATGGGGTCTGGTGCTCAATTTGTGTGGCAGAACTAATTAAATCCTGCTTCACCTTCCGCCGCCCCGCCAAAAAATTATTTGGTTAATTTTTTACGTCTTGCTTACAGAAAATAAGACAGATTACATAATGTAGCCTGATATTCTTCTGGTAAATTGTCTTAAGCTCTTAAATCATTGTCGAGTAGGCCAGGCTATTATGAATTTTGTTAACAACCAGCCTTTCGTTGTTATATTGTGATAGCTGTGTAAGTTTTTTTATGGTTTTTCAGACGTTTGCTGGTGATGACCTGAACCTGGCAGATATTGCAAGTTATATTGTTAAGCAACAATCGATCGGTTGTGTTTATAAGGTAAACTTTAAGGTGGGCTTAGCTGAATTGCAATACGTATATCTGTGTGAGGAAATTTGTTGCTTTAGCTCCAATGCTATGTATTTATAAAACGTATGTATTGGGCAGTCCAAAAAATTTGCATGATAATAATTTGATACAGTTATTGTGTGACATGATTTTGCTACTATTTGTATAGAAATTTACACAATATGAGCAATTGTATAACGAACAAATCCTACGTGCACCAATTTATACATTACTGGACTCTCCATTCGCTGAAATTTTTCCGAACCGGAAGGCGCCCAATTTTGCCATGGGGTATTTTTCCAAGAAAAAACGGTTAAAAATCGTGTACAAACACTGCCAAAATGGTTTTGATGGGGAGAAAAGCGACTTTGAAGCAAATTTTGACAAAATTTTTGGCTTCAGAACGGAATTTGAGTACAAATTTTGATCAAATTTTACGTACTTTGGACCGATTGGAAACAAAAAACTTTCGAAGAGGCGGTGAATCGGTGGGAGCCCAAAATTTTGTCAGGGATCTCAAACCCCACCCACCCCCTCCCAATTTGGAGAGCCCAGCATTATGCATCATTATGTCGACATAAAGTTATAAGCAATGACCACAGTAAATGCATGACACATTGTAGATAGTTTGTATAAAATGTAACACACAATTTGTACGGTTATATACATATCTTTTGTATGAATTTACACATAAGAATTGTATTATGACTTATTACACTTTACCTTATATGAAATTACATAAAGCATATGTATGATAAATTGTACATGACTTGCATGAAATTGCATAAAAAATGTATGATTATTTGCACCTAATTTGTACGAAATTTCAGATAATAAATGTTTGTTTTGTAGTACATATTTATTGAATCTCTATAAAGCAAATACATAAAATTGAAAATTAGCACAAAAATCAGAATTTCTACAAAAATATTAATACGTTAGGTGTATCTTATTTAATAAAAATATTTATAAAAACTCATACATTAGATATATCATAAATTTACTACAAAATTGTATGAAAATTCATACATTAAATATATTTAGTATCATACAAATAAATATAAAAATTCATAGAATATTATTTTTCAGATATATTATATTAAAATTCGTACATTGTACATATTGCTTTTCATACAAATTAACACAATGCATGCTTGGTATTTGATACAAATGTATGTGAAGAGTCCTACATTATGCTGTATATTTCATAGTATAAGGTGATAAATTTCAATCAATTACCATAATTAATGTATTTTTTATACGAACGAATATGAAAATTAAGATAAAAGAGAAAATTGTTTTATCAAATTCCATACAAAATAGATTTGACATTCAGACAATACAAATGTATGAACTGGTCCACTTAAAATATGTGTGTAAACATAGCGACACAAATAATGTACGACACTGTACACACATATATATGATATTTACTAATTTTTAATAGCGCGGAATTCCGTTCCGGCTAATTTTGGTGGGAATCCAAGTTCCTGTTTCATGTCCTTTGGATATCTGTGTAACGTATTTTGTGATAAACGTTTGTTATTATACTATACAAATTTAGATAACACGCAAACCCATAACTAAAACACTGTTCTTGGTTCTATTTTATAACTTAAAAATATTTTATGTCTTTGTATTCGCTCAGACACCTTTGGTTCCTCTTTTAATTTCTCAACACACGTATATCAACCTCTACTAAAGTTTATAAGGCATTCGATCAAACATTAACATATTTATAACTTTTAAAGTAACGCGTAGTCCAGGATTTGTTAACTAGCCGTTATTTGAGCTAAAGTCGAACGGCTTCTTCTTAGTATACCTTGCGATAACTATACTGCAGAATGTGTCTTTATCAGTTAAACCTTATGCTTGTGCGGCCAAAACATAAGATAATGTCGAGTATTTCACATTGCAAAGAGCTGATTAACAAGAATAATTCACCCAACTGGGCTTTGGGCAAGCATGGTTAGTCTGTCTTTGTTGCCTATTTTGATTTTCAAATCTGAGCGTCAAAATCCATTTTAAAGGCAGAGCAAGATAATATACCCGCATCACATTAGGAGAATCAGTGGTTGTGATTTTCAGCACATATTAGTGGCTTGTTCTCACAGGCGGACGTACTTGTTATGTGGATATGCTTGCTTTAATGCTTGCCGAATTGGCAGCTCTTTACTACTTGCAATATACATTAATCGTATCTAGCTACACAACCCGTGTACGAAAACCATAGCCTCATCAATTTCACAATTTTTGCGCTAATTTAGCATTTATAGCCCCGTGCAGCAACTCTTAGCAGTAGCAAACCACCCAACATAGTTTAAAACAGCGATATCATCCTGTTTCGCTAGTAAATTGGTCCTTTTATATGCCCATTATTCGACCCAAAAGCAAGAAGCTCTTTAATACTTCTTTTAATTTTACCTATTTGATAATACAAGGTTCCGGCAAAAAGCGAAGTTCCGGTACTGGGTAATTTCGGTTCCGGTTACTTACTGGTATATCTGTGCAATTCTTGGTAAATAATTCGCAAATTTAATCACTTTCAATTTAGACATACGTACAATTTGATTTTACATTTAAGTTTATCACGGATGTGTTGTACAGTCACAGATAGAAATAAGTGCTTAGAAAACGAACGCAACAGCGTTCGTTTTTACGCGAATGTTGCAACGTTGATTTGCGTTCATATTCGTTCGTGAACGAACTAAAAATCTGTTAAAAACACGATAACGTTCGTTTGGGTTTACGTTTGTTCGTGTTTCGCGTTCGTTTTTTGTGCTTTTATTTTTGTCCGTGACTGTAGTTAAATAATGGTGTTCGATAGCCTCTGTGCACAAAAATATTACCTTAGCAAATTACCATATAAGTCGTAGGTACGGCAAATGATTTCATTAGGAAATTTTTATCTAAGCTTTGTAAAAATTGTTCATCTTCAACTTATGTTAACAAAACAAAGCTTAAGCAGTTGTCTTATATCACTCGTTAAATCACCATCAACTTTAATCACCGTAACAAACAATTTTAAGTTTTTTTTACAATGCTGTAAGCTTTACTAACATAAACTGCCTCATGCATCAGCCATTGCGTTTGTAATTTTTTAAATTTGTATACATTGCAATAAAATAGCGTATGTACCTGAAACGCATCCATAAAAGGGCGTTTCATTACAGTCGAACTGTATTATTAAAACTGTTCGGAGCAGTGTCGCGATGTGTCTTATTTATCACATTTGCATAATGCAAAACATTTTTGCGCCACTCTACCAAGAAAACTCAAACCGCATCATGATCGAAGAATTAAACATAAGCTTTCTAAACTTCTTCAAGTCTCATAAAAAATCAATGTCATCGCTATACATTAAGTTCAATGTAAAATTTATTTCAACAAATTTTAAATCCACAGTATGTTAATTTCTTCCATCATTTTACTCATATGTGTAAATCTTGAAGGCCAGGTTACGGCTCTGTTTTAAATTGACAGTTCCGGTTGCTTTTTCCTGTTTTAGTTACTCCATAATTAATATATATAAATGAAAAAGACTGACAATTTTAATTGATTTTTTGTGCGGTTTTGTCTTCTGGCTGTCTTCAGTGACAAATGATATTCATCAGTATACTGTTTTTTATTCAAAATGAACCATTGATATTAGTTCATATAAGAAGATGTATGTTGATTTTAAGGAGGTTATGCATACATTGATATTGGAACGTAAGGGTGCAATATATATAATTACTAATGAATACTCTGTCAGCAATGGATTCATGATTTGCGTGCCATAAAAATAATTTTTGTAAGTCAACATATGTTGTGGTGTTTCCTCTTTTGTTTTTCAGCCTTCACTTCGAACGCTGGAAATGATTCCAGTGTGACAGATGATGCCGAACTTGATGACTATGAAATTTACGGATCACGTTTGTGACTAACGTTACCGAAAACCAGGTATGTATGTTCAATGGAGGTCATGAAAGATCATTTCATTTGAGCGCTAAAGATTTGAAGAAAATTTTGCGAACGGATGCGAGAATAATATGAATCTAATGATTTCACAAATTTCGTAATGAGTACGTATATTATCTGTATTTCTAAAAATTGAGCTTTTTACATACTTTTTAGCTTATTTTTTACATTTATCTAGCTTTCTACATATTTTTCACCACCAATCCTTCATCTGTATGCACAAATTTTAGCGAATCATTGTGCAATTACAACGTGCTGAATGAATGAATACGAAACATTCTATGCAATAAAACCGCTATCAACTGAACGGCTTGCTCTATGTGTAAAACTTTTTGATAAACTGGTTTCTCGCAAGCAAGTGTGAAACGGAACAAGCTTGAAGCCCAGCTGCCCAACAATGCGGATAGTTCCCAACGTTGGGAACATTATAACGTGGACGCCGCATAACATCGAAATTATCACTAATATTCGCCTTGTGTTGCAATTTACATGTATATTCCCTGCTCGCAAACAGATGGACATACATGTGTGCATCGGAACATGAAGTTTGCTGAATGCATTTTATTAATGCTCAAAGTTTGGAGACATATGCCAATCCATTCATGAAATGTTTTCATAAAATTAGTGGTTAGCTCGCTGTATGTATTGTATCCTGATTAGGCGGAATAATCTATCTTGCAGCAGAAAATCTTTTGACTTTATTTTCGAATACATTACACACAAGGGGTTATGTCGGATTTCAAGATTGAGCCTGGGAGTAACGGAAGACATAAGAAAGGTAAATGTTGGTCGCATCTGGGGACCTTTTTTAGTACCTGTTTCATGTATCTCGTTTTGCTTCTGTGACACTATTATTTTATGGTTTTATTCCTTACGAATTCTTGTCACGATTATTAGCCTGACTTTGCAGCCGAAACGATCTCAGCAAATTATCTAGTATAGCGGATTGTCTACTAAGTTTATTAGTACCATCACAATTAGCAGCGCGACGGAACAACCGATAAATACTAGATAATTTTCTGTTTTGACATAGTATTTCAACTTATCGTAGCTGGATCTGTAGCTTGCTTATGGTCTTATATATTATAGATGAAGTAGGATTTAAATAAAACAAAATTTAAATCTAAAAAATTATAGGTCAAATCGGGAACGAATATAACATTTTTGTCCTAATACCTATATAATATTCCTAGACCGATTTCCGCGAGAAAAACTAATGCCGCTGCTGCCTACATAAGCGGCGATCCTATATTGTCTAAATTTCGCATAAGTTCTTCTTCACTCCTGAGTGATACACTGAGCACCACTGGCTCGCCTTCAACCCCGCCATCACCGTCGACCACTCCAGCCGCGTCTAAACCGACTGCTCGATGGGTATCCCCACCGGTCGCCCCGGCAGAGGGACATGGCCCAGCCACTGAATGTTGCCCACTTGATATTTCATCTTCTGAATAAGCTCGAAATAGGCGTCTGACGTCGTCACGAGATTTGTGGCTGTCGAATGGAACCGTTGTAGAGTTTCCGTTTACGTCAACCTGAAATTTGTGGAAAACGTATAGGTATAAAATAATTAAAGATCGTATCGTATGCAAATGTATCTTAAAATAGAAGTGATCCGAGAAAGGTAGAACACTAACACTCTGATCATGGAATCCTTTTGGAAACAAGTTATATATAAATATCCATTCTGGTTAGCAGTTTATGGAAATTATATCTTAGCAACTATGGTTTAAATTCTGCAGCATGTTTTCTAAACCCAATGACTGCCAGTCGTACATAGGTAGTGAAGGGTCTACAGTTTAACCGTTAGGTTTTGTGCTAGGTACTCGCAACCATTAATTGTTCCTCTGCTGCTGCGTAACCTTTGAGACTTCTGTGACAGTTGGCTGGAGTGAACTGTCGAATTGCTCGTTCTTCGAAACGCTCGTGCCTTCATAGCGCGGATGTGTTTTAAGTTAAAAAAAATTATTGAGATTTTTTCTGTCAGTTTGCTACTAAAAGCATGAATGCTATGAAAATAAACTTCTTGGAAAAGCACCGCTTTCTGTTTGCCTTATTATAGGTTTTAAATTCAGATATCGACCGACGAATAATATACAATCTTACTCTTTATTTGCATCACTATAAATTAACATAGATTTTGCAGTTAAACATTTTTCTTTATTTAGTTACTTATATTTATTACTTGATTTATTCATATATTCCTTAAATTATTTATTTTATATATTTGTCTTCCTTACGCTGGCGCGCCGACGGGCCATGCCATTCTCGACGATACAACTGGTGATAAGGTGGAAATGGCTCAACAACAAGTTGCAAGTTACGTCGTGCCCCTCTGTTATGCCCCCATCACCAAAATCATTGTGTATAATCGCCCCCCGTCATTCTGTGTATAATGGTCTCCGTCACCAAATCCTGTGTATGATGGCCCCCGTGTCGACGAAAAGCCTGTGTACACCGTTGTTTAATAAACCGCAGTATAAAACGTTCCTTTATCTAATATTTTCAGAAGCTTCATGTCCTAATCGGGCACTCACGAGACGGTGAAATCACCGACGGTGCTGGAGAACAGGAAGATCGCTGCTACCGTCCGGAAGACAGCATGTTGCTTCTTGGTCGATCGTCGATTGTTGCACTTTCCCAAGATGATCATTCGATTTCGAGCGACGCTAACAACTATCTTAAGCCCGGGGGCGCTGGTTCTAAAACAATCGGAACAGCAAGTGGATCATCAGAAGGAACACTCCGGCCAAGTGTTGTTAAACCAATAATCTCTAGCAGCGGCGCATCACGAATCCGAACCGACAGTGGCACCGGCATCACGCAATCGATTCAAACACACATTTCGTTTGTTACTGCCAAACAGATACTGGTACATTTTACTACTCCAGTGCTTAGTATTTCTTAACAGTTGAGCTAAATACTGTACGAAACTGCGAATTTTTGTATCAAATTGACAACTTTATAGAGAAAGAATAGTTAATCCATGCTAGTATTTTCAAGAAAACAATCATATATCGTCCCCTAGTTGTGCCTTTTACAACCTCTGGATATGTCCAAATTGTAAAGATGCCACTCCAACAATCCATTTTAATTTCTACTTCCTTCTGATTCAGTTATAGAACTAAAGTTGCCAACACGGGCGACTCAGCTATGCCTATGCGTTTCAGAACGAATCTAAGCTCGCGTTATTTACGTTAATACGCTCGCCTACTATTAAAGTTATAATTTACTATTTACCGTAAAACGATTACCTTGAACGATCCAACATTTACATCATTTATATCTTGAGTATTGAGTAAAAGGTATCTTTAAAACGGCAACATTAAGAGTACTCCCAATTCCAGTACCTAGGCATTCTCAAGCACTAAATATAATTTGTCCGGTACATTTATCATATTTGATAAAGCGTTAAATTATTAAATATCGAGCACAATAATTCTGCAAACTAGGTACTTCGTAAGTTTTCCACAAGTTTGTGGCCATATGTCCAAACTGAAGCCTATTATATTTTGATCTATGCTCTTATAGTTCTGTTCGTTAATATTTTTGTGAACCAAAATACAGTGTCGACTTTAGCATATAAATTCATCGTTTATCAATTCATTTCCATACAGGGTGTCCCATAAGTAGCGCACCAGCATTAAGGCGACCCAGTGAGCGAAAAAATAAACATATCTAAAAGCATTTGGAAATGCACGTATATACTGTCATATATAACTCATATATATTTTTGATGAATAACACTTACCCATAAATGTGAATCTGGGCGCTTCCATGATCAGTACATTCTTTCAGTCGCAGATTTTCGAACCACGTCAGGCTCTAGAACGGAGAACTCCTCCGACATAGCCTTTTTCAGGCATAACTGGGTTTGTGGTTGGCGCTTGTATACATTCTCTTTCAATACTGTCCACAC